>QEPC01011796.1:4170060-4180686 GCA_003113815.1 Sphenodon punctatus | reverse complement strand
GGGGTTTGGGAGGGAGGGTGAGTTTTATGATTTGTTTTAAAATGTGTAGATTTATTTTTAAATGTTTTATTGTTGAATTGTGTGTGTGTGTGTGTGTGTGTGTTGTTCGCTGCCCCAAGGTGCCTTTGGGCAGGAGGGGCGGGATATAAGTTTTAAATAAATAAAATAAAAATAGGGGACAGTATATCGTCCCTTGAATGTCTCCTGTGTGGAGTCCCGCAGGGTTCCATTCTGTTCACTCTCTTATTCAGTGTGTATATGAAGCCACTGGGGGAGGTCGTGTGCAGTTGGGGAGTCCGCTGTCATCAATATGCGGATGACACCCAGCTGTACTTTACTACTTATCATTTTCATCTGACCCAGGCCCTGCGGTCTTGTTGCTGTCCCGGTGTGTGGTTGCTGTAGGAGATTGGATGAGGTTTAATCGATTGAGGATCAATCCTGACAAGACAGCGGTGATGCTAGTGGGCGGGGCTGGGGATTTGGGGGAGGGGGATATCCCCTCTATAGGGGGTGGTCCATCCTCCATTGGTTCCATCTGTGTGTAGCCTGGAGGTGCTCCTGGATGTGCAGCTGTGCCTGGATTTGCAGGTGTTGTCTGTGGCCAGGGGCGCCTTCTGCCAATTGCATCTGGTGAAGAGGCTCCACCTATATGTCTCAGACCCCGATCTCGCTACTGTCATCCATGCATTTGTTACCTCAAGGCTAGACTAATGTGCTCTACATGGGGCTGCCCTTGATGATGGTCAGGAAACTTCTGCTAGTGCAAAATGCAGCGGCCCATCTGCTTACAGGGACGGGCCGCAGGGAGCATATAAAACCTGTGCTCCGGGCATTGCGCTGGCTGCCTATCATCTTCTGGGCCCGATTCAAGGGGCTGGTTTTGACTTATAAAGCCCGACACGGGTTGGGCCCTGCCTGTATGAAGGACCGCCTCACTCCCTGGGCCCCTGGATGGCTCCTGCGGTCATCTGGGAGCGGCCTCCTAGAGGTCTCATGTTACTGGCAGGTCCACACAGATAGGTGGGCATTCTCAGTGGCCACTCTGTCACTGTGGAATGTCCTCCTGGTAGAGGTGCACCTCAGCCTGAATCTTCTCGCTTTCTGCCAGCAATGCAAAACCTGGCTCTTCCATCAGGTATTTGGTGAGGGGGGGAGGGATGGGGGATGGGTTAGGGTGGGAAGTACATTTTTGCACAGAACTGGGTTTTTAATATTGTTTTATGATCTATATTTGTATGATTACTATTGTATTTTATAGTTTATTGTCTTATTTATTTATTTATTAAAACGTTTGGTATATGTGATGGAAGCAGCCCCGAGTTGCCGTTAGGTGAGAGGGGTGAGTATTAAATGTATATAATACATACATTTTTAAATAAAATTCACAGTATAACCATAACTTGGTCATCTTCCTTTTCCCTATGTAATCATTCAAGCTACTTAGTCAGGAGAACCAACAGGGGGGAAATCCTGATGCTGTTTGTTCTACTCATTATCTCTAACCAGTAACCATGCTGTAAAATTCTGAATGCTGCTTTACAAATCCGAATGGAATTATGTTGAACATTTCTCTGTCACCTGACTTGGCCATCATTATTCAGTGTAATTAAAGCTCTAGAGTAGTGAAACATATTTTTTTTTTTCCCCTTTTACATCTGCAAAAAAAAAAAAGGCAATTTAATGTGCTGTGAAAATTGTCTGCCTATTTCAAACTCTGGTGGGAACGATAAATAGGCATATTTGGTCTTTAGCCATCCATATATCCTGCTTTGCAATCACAAAGCTTAATGATAGATTAGGTGCCAATTTTTTTTCTTTTTCTTGCAAATCATTATTTTATTATTTAATTGCCATACTTAAGAATCCATTCCCCTTTCATTTAACACCAGATTCTAATCTCTTGTCTAAGGCAGGGATGGAGAACCTCATGGGCCAAATCTGGCCCTTCATCGTGGCTGCTATTGATGTGGCCCACTGCCAGGAAGTATGTTGGAGTGACTGGTGGAGAGGTCCCAGCTGCTTCCTACTAGTGTGCAAGCCCCTGTCCCAGCAAGGAAGAGCTGGCAGATATGGAGGGGACTGCTTCTTCTCGCTGAATGGTTGATTGGTGGGAAGCCTCAGCACCATCTTTTTTGGTGTGTGGCCCTTGAGCTAATTTTAAATCATCGTGGCCCCCATATAAAAAAAGATTCCCCAACCTGGTCTAAAAAAGCAGTCCAGTTAAAAGCGAACTTCTTTGACAATAATTCATTTAAATATGCCATGCTTATTTCAAGGCCTATAGTACACAAGTCTTAGAGAAATCTGATATAGCTTTCATTATAAGGCAGTAGTTCCCAAACGTTTTGAACCAACAGACCACTGTCTAACCCCAATTTCTCATTGACCACCATGCAGCCTCTGGAGATGTCCATGGCCTGGTGCATGCTTATTGTGGACTAGCTGTGGATGCACAAGTCTTCAGTCCCAGCTGGTATGCGGCCATCGTTGGTGAAGGGATGGAAAATCCAGCCCTGTCACTAACTAGAGTTGCATTTAACGTTCAATTTGCATGTGTGCATGCAAATTTAATGTTAATTTAACTTGCTGTGAAATTTGATCTCGGTGTCCCCTTTAATCAACACTGCTTGTGTCGGGTAGGGAGGGAGGATCAAGCCTCTAGTAGCACTTGCCAAAGGGGGTTTCATCTGAGGGCCAATTTCCTATGGGTTTCATGGGGCTGGGGACCCGTACCACCGTCTCCCCACCAGAGAACCCCCTAGGGGAGCGGTGCCTAGGCAAACCACCTTTGACGAGCTCTGCTAGAGACATGGATCCTCTTTCCCTTCTCTCCATGCTCAACATTAACAGCACTTGGCAAAGGAGCTTTGACTGGGTGCCACTTCCCCAGGGGGGGTGTTCCATGGTGGGTGGGCTGGGGTATGGGTCCCCAACCCCCCCACCAGGGAACCCCCTAGTTCTTATAACGTATCCAAACCCCAGAAGAAATTAACGTGGGCATGGAGCCATGCTGCAGTCTTACATTTGTGCTGTTTTCGCATGAGATTCAATCTCATGTGAAAAACAACATGGGCAAGCACAGTTTCGTTACTCAGGTTCCTTAGCCAGATAGAGGGGATTACTGATTACTGAGCACAAAGTATTATGCATGTGCATAATATGTGCATGTGCTGATGTTGGATTGTCCATCCCTAGGCTTATACCACTTCAGGAGCCCTGTCATGGACCTGCATTCACTGCATTTCCCCCATTGCTGCCAATAGGGAAAACGCAGTGAACATGGGTCCCTACTGGTAGTGAACAGAACTGAACTATAGCAGGAGGTTTGCTGTATGATGCTGGGCTTTCGTAATGTTTCTCTAATAGTAGTGCTGCAGTCTATTCAAATCCATGCATTTCCCAAAACAGGACAGTAAAAATTGACCCTGTTCTGAACACATCCAATGTCGAAAGAGCAAAATGGCAATTATGAAATGATGCCTTATCCTAAGTTTGGATGAAAATCCTTAAACATGCGTAATTTATAAACCAGTGATTCTCAAACTGTCCTTTGCAGGAAACTATGGTAACTAGTCTGCCGACGTTTCTGTGAGGAGGCCATGACCACCCCAGTCATAGGGGCATTGAGACTGAACAGCGATTATCGGCTCCACTTAGCACATGTCCCCTTATCTGCTCTTTGTTTACAGATCTTAGTCGTTTATTTCTTCATCATGGGGTAAAAGAGCTCTAATTTCTCTGTTACTTTGTACAGGGCTACCTACACAAAAGTCTCTTGCCACATTTTCTGTCTCTGCAGTTCAAGAATACATACATTATACTGTCCACTGAAATATTAAATACTTATTAAAAAAAAAAGAAAAAAGTAATTGACCACAGCAGAGAAGCTTTGGTTGTTGCTTGCTTGGGTCAGCAGATAACCCTGCTTATTGCGGTGGAATTGTCTCCTGTTTGTTTCTTTTACCCACGGGGGATGTTTTTAGGGTTAGTGATACGAGTGGTTAAGGCACTTGATGAGATTCTGGCAAATTATGGGTTTGAGTTCCGCTTTGTCTATTACTGTTTGCTCACCCAAATGTTAATTGGGTATCCAACCTTTGGGTTGGGAAAATCAAAGGAGGTTAGATGTGGTGCTGGCTACTCTGATCCCTTGTGTAATTCATAGGGATGGGACTATTGGTATTGGATTAATCCTATAATGCCGATAATTGGCGATATCGGATTAATCCGATAATACAGATAATATCGGTATCGGCATATCTGTTTTTTAACATTGCCGATTTTTCGGATCTTAAACATTGCGGCCATTTTAACAATGGACGCAATGTTAAAGATCAAAAAAATCGGCAATGTTAAAAAACCGATATGCCGATACCAATAAATCAGATATCGGATTAATCCAATACCGATAAAACCAGTAACTGATAATTTGCCAGTAGTCCCATCCCTAGTAACTCATGCCGTCAACCAAGTAGATTGGAACAGACTTTGACCTTTGACTACTCTTTGATCCCTTGGTATGCTGGAGCCAAGATGCACACCAGGGTGGCCAAGCCACCTCACCTTTTGACAATGCACACAAGGTAGTGATTACAGTAACACTAACTAGCCAGTAGCATCACCTCTCTCTCTCTCAGCTGTGGCAGCAGGAACAGCAGACGAGGCCCATATAATAAGAAAACTGCTGTGTCCGATGACTCCAGGGGAAGGAAAGGATGTCTCTGCAAGTGCTGCCTGCTCTGCATTATTTCTCACCCCTGGATTTGCCTCCCCCATTTTTGGAAGAGCCTTCATGTTCGCAACTCTATTCTCCATGATACAGCATCTTTATGGCCTCCCAGCTGCTTCTGACCTCTTGACACTTGGCATTCCCTGGATAGGTGGTGACACTATTACTGGGAATATGGCCAAGCAAGGCCATTGGGCTGTATTGCTCAGTGAGGCTTAAGTGTTAAAAGGGGACAAAGGAGCAACCTAGGGAAAGGGCAAGAACAGTCATCTCTGAGACTGGAATATTCTCCTTGAAGCTAAGTGTTCCACACACTGTTGTTGCAGGGGTTATTCTGTTGCCTGAAATGCTCAGGATTCTGTTTGCGCACTTGCCTTCTGAATAAAAATCAGACCTACTGAATTCAAATTATAAGCAAAATGTGGTGATTGACAGCCATCAGCCTGGCTCTGTAAAGCAAGAGCCCTTAGTTTGAATAATCTAAATGTCAAGTATAACATACCATCTGCAAATGAGAAATGTTCTGCGAGGAAAAGATCTTGGTTTATTCCCAGCCAAACCAAGTTTCTTCTGCTAGTGCAAGTCATGTATTTAATAGGGTGTCAGAAGTGCTAATCCTCTAACTCCAGAAAGTCCAGGAGAAGAATGAAATGGGTTTCTGAGGCTGAACCATGTTAACAACCAGAACAATGTAATCTGGTATTGCAGTGAAATCGGTAGGTTACACTTAATTAATCCAGAATGAATGGGTTTTAGAAAGGTTTTACCGATAGGGGCAAATATTGACAGGCTCCGATTTGTGATTTGCTGTTGTTTAATCCCAAAGTAAGTTAGCAAATGGAGCGCAAATGTGCCATGCCAGACTGAATCCCAGGGCTAGATAGTATTTTGAAGGGAGACCACCTGAGAATTTTCAGTGTTGTAGCCTGACCCCCACCGCCTGACCCCCACCTTTGGATTTATGTTTTTCATAGAGCTGATGCCACCCACATCAGTGGATTGTCTTGGTGTAACTTTGTGGGTTGTCGTGTATTGTCACTGTCAGGGCACAAAATTTGCAGGTGCCTGGGAGCCATTGGCACCCAGAAAACTGGTTTAGGGGTGCAGTGGGGCAAGAATGGCTTAATATCAGTATAAAATCTGGTGACTGTTTATTAATTTCTTTGACTCCTGGAGTTTGATCTGAAATGTCATGACCTGGTTGTTGTCATGGCCAACCTAGATAATCTGGAAGATCCCTCTCCTTTGTACTGTATGATATGAAGTAATATGTCCTATAAAGTCCCAAATCAGAAACATTCCCCTGTTAAATTACTTTGCGTTAACTTCTATCATCCTGCAGTCTGGGCTCTTGAAGTTCCGAGTCCCCTTTTTTGAAGCATATCCCATCAACAAAAAAATACGTTCCTTCCATTCAGTGGGCTTCTCACATGCAACTATTCATTGTAACAGATGTGTCTGCATAGATGTATAACTTTTACAACATTACTTTGTATGAGACGTGAAATTCAGTGCTAGTTTAAGATACATACAATTGCATGGAGCCCCGAGGCAGGGAGAAGGTCTTTGTCATTGTAAGCTGTCATATCTTGGTTACTACTGAGTGTGCTGGCTCCTGCAAAATGTTGCATTTGAATCAACTTGGAATCAAGTCAAAAGTATAATTTTGTGAGTTCAAACAATCTGGCTAGAATGATCAGTCACAGCAGTGTCCTTTCAGGACATTAGGGCGCTGTGCCCCCTCTCCTCTTCCCCCCCCCCCCCCCCACTTCCTCTTCAGCTGTAGTGAAATTCAGTACATAGTGCTATTTCTGGGCCTGTTTGAAAGTGGAGGCATTGTACTATTGGGGATAATGGCTCCAAATTGGAGCCATGCATCGGGCCATGACAGAACAAACACTGTCACTGATTAAATTTATTATCACTGACTTATGAGCCACCCTGAGCCTCTGGGAAAAGGTGCCATATACATTTAGATAAATATTTATTTATTATTGATGCTGGTAACACAATAGAGAATAATTTTTAAATTGCTCTCCTCACAACATCCCTAAATGCTCATTATCCTTTTTGTCTTTCCATAGATTTCCATCTCATGACTCCACTCCAGGCTTCTCGTTATGTCATTTGTCTTGCTCTGCTTTTGCTCTAAAAACCACCACCAAAAGTCTGTTTTGCGAACCTATTACTCAGCTTGACCAATCCTCTTTGTGCCTGTCAGTTCAATGGATTTTTGCCTGACTATTGGCATGTGGGGGTAGTTTTACTTCAGAAGCAGATCGATCGTTTCTATTCCTGTGACATTCATTTGCAGGGACAGCACTGATCAGAAATTCCAAAACAGAATGAAGGAGCTAGTCACAGAATATTTACACTACGCGCTACAGGTAATCTGCAAAGCACCCAGAGTAATGTATAGAATGGGAGAGGGGACAGGAAGTAGCCAGAGCAGGGCCAGTATGCTGAATCTGTTAATGGATTTTACTGTCGTCTCCTCATCCCAGTACAATATGGATGATCTTTGTACCTTCCCTAGGCACACTGTCTCATGATGCAAACAGTCTACCCAGTGCCCCTGGTGTAAGGCTGTGTAAATGCACGGCAGTAGTATAGCTAAAGGCAGGTGTGGGGGCGAGGATGGGAGCTAAGCATTCTAAGGCTGGTGCCCCGCATTTGTTCGTCTTGCTCACCACTACTGGTGCTTCCTTTAAAACAATGCCACCTCATCTGGGAGATGCATTTAAGCCTACAGAAAGCAGTTGAAATAACTGAATACCTGTCAGGGTAAATTACTGTAGATCTTTTGTCATTCATGAATAGTTACTGACAAACTTACTGTATAGGAGAATTTGCCACTGTGGAGGAGATGGAAATTCTACTGCAGAGAAGTACATTATGAATGAGTGTAGTAGCTTGGTTTCAGTGACTGGCCTGTTTTTGTTAAGATACATGTACTGTACATTATGTCTTTTTTCTACTGCTTGGGTAAACCTGGCACTTTGCTGCAAAAGATTTAGTTTTCACATGACAATCTTACAGTATGTTAAGAGAAGTCTCACTTGTTGACATTAGTTTATCTTTTAATGACATTCATGATATTCGTGGATAAAGTAGCTCATTCATGCATGTCTACAGATGTTCTGTGTAGGTTATTATATGCATGTAGTGGGAAGCAAGATGCATGTACAATTAGTAAAACTTACTATTAGCTATGTATTGTCCATTCAAGGTAGTTCACAGGTTGCTGCCAGTATTTAAAGCCTTTTTACATGGAGGATCCACATGTCTGAAGGATCATTTAGTGCCTTGTAGCCTAGGACAACTGAGGTTGAAACTGTTATATTCTCAGAATATAATTTCAGTGGGAGAAGATGTACAGGACAGTGCTTTTGGGGTTCAAGCCTTGACCTGCTCAATTCTCTCCAGAGTTTATCTGTGCATCATTCCTGCTGGAGTTCATTGTTTCTTACGGTTCCATTTTGATTTGCTACCTTTTTTTATTGGCATCTTTCTCCTACGCCAAAGGTTCAATCTTAATGCCTGTGAAAATAGTGGGAGCTTTTGTGGTGGGTTTGGGGCGAGACCCACTGATTAGATTCAGTGATTAGATTTTCCCTTTGTTTTATATCAATGTTATTTTTAGTTGAAGCTAATCTTGATTATGGGTGCCCTAACGTACATAATTATTACCATCATTTATTAGCTGACACACAGGGCTATTGAAATTTTGTGCTAATTAAACGAACAGAAGCCTCTTATTAAAAGTTAATTTGGCTGCGGCTTCTCGGGGAAATAAAAGTAATATGATTTAGCATCAGGCTTTGTTTAAAAGTATTATTTTCCTTATAGGATGTCTGCTTCATGGCCAGAACAGTGCTCTGGGCAGTGTAGTGGCAGTCCAAACTGAGGGGAAATAGCTTAACCCCCATGCCTTGCTGCCTTCCGCTGCTCCCATGTTCCTTGACTAAGGGCGTTTTGGTGGCCATCTTGAAATCCACCTGAGCAGGGGGATTGGTGGAGCTAAGAAGATGTGGCTGTGGTGGTTGCTACAGAATGGGGGCAAAATTCAGCCTCCTAGCTATCTTATTGTCCTGAGCAAAATAAATTTTGCCCCCTGCCTCTCCATGCAAGCTAAATGCTGGGGATTGTATTGTGCTGCAGGTGAGGAAGTTGTGCTCCCAGCTGATTGGGTAACATCCCCTGAGATTCTTTATTTCCACAAATCTGACTTTCGGGATGGGGGGGTCTAAACTGGTTCAGGAGGCCAGTTCCTTGGATGACACATCCACTGCGTACAATAGGTGTGTTATCCCCACTTCCCTCCATTTTTCCCTCTCTCCATCCCCCAACCCCATCCCAGTCTTTGTGGCTATAAGATCCCACTAACAGTCCCAGGAAAGCTGTAAAAAGAAATGTAAATTCACCACTGCCCCTGCCCACACCAAAAGCAAAAGGATATCTCCTTTTATGGAGTACAACAGTATAGCGCCTGCAGCAAAGGCAACATATGGAAAAGAGGGCTTTAACTGATTTTGAACGTAACATTCAAACCAACAACACGAGCTAAAATCGTCCAAGAAAGCAAAGCCTTGATTGATCAGTCTGTCTTGCTGTGTTCCATTCAGTGGTTGAGTGAGCACTGGGCTGTTTGCCTTTGTATACGTTTGATCACGAAGCATGAAGGTGATTCCTTGATGCCTTGCACTATAAGCACATAATATATTAATTTCTAGAATTGCAGGTTCTTGCTCTTCTGTCAGCTCTTCAGCAGTGAAATTATTGCCAAACTACAGTGGTAGTGGAGGTCACTTCATGTTGGAATATGGGTGTATTTCTGTTATTTGTCAAACTTAAGATATTATGGGAGGGAGCTTCTAAAGTCAGTTCCTAGTTGAAATAATAATAAATAAATAATTACAACAAACTCTCACTGAAATATACTGAGCTAAAGTCCATTAATTTCGAAGAAGCTGTGCTGGTGTATTCCAAGCGAGTACCTAGGACTCTGGTGAGAAGGTCTTTGGAAAAGAAGATGGCATCCTTGCTAATAACATAATCATGAAAGGAATTATAAAAAACTGGGCTCTTCTGTCAGTTTCAGACTGTAGTTGTCGTATCCTGCGTTCCCAGCACTTCATGAATTGAGATTCGTTATATAAGTCATGACACAATCAGACTATCTGTCTTATTTACACCACTAACAGATAGTGTTATCAGATACTTGTTTTCAGCATTAAATAAACACCCATTACATCCGATCGTGAAAACACACCTCTCACTCCTCATTTGCTATGGATGTCACACACTCAGACCCTTTCAGGCAAAAGATAAGCAGCAAGTACTGGCACAGAGGCTGTTAATTATGTCTAGAGATGTCAAGTACCCTGCTACCAGGTCTTGGTCTTCCAGGTACCATAGAGTAGACCTGAAACAAAAAATCTCGCGAGCACTGCTTCCACTGGAAGCAGGGCATTTGCCAACATTTGTGCAACAAGGAAACCTTACCAGATTTCCTACTGTTTTCACCATTTTCCAATACTTTCTGCACATTAAATGGGGCTGTCATGGGCTGGTCCCAAGTCCTGTGTGTACCTCGCATGAATGTCTTTGAATGCGTGTTCATTCGCATGCATGTCTTTGAATCGTGGCTCACCTTCTTCCTCTCCGATGATAACCCCACTCTCATTCTTGATGATTTCAACATTCACGTCGACACACCTTCCGCCCCCTCTATCTCCCGCTTTCTCTCTCTGACTACCTCCTTTGATCTCCGACTCTGGACCGACTCCCCCACTCATACTGACAGCCACTCCCTCGACCTCATCTTCACTCGAAACTGTTCTCTTACTGACCTCTCCTTTGACCCCTGTCCTAATTCTGATCACTTCCTCGCC
>QEPC01011796.1:4110889-4151588 GCA_003113815.1 Sphenodon punctatus | reverse complement strand
CCCCCCCCCAGGGATCGGGTCTATACTTACCGGCGGCTGCGGGGACGCCGCGGCCGCTGGTGCTGGGGGGTGGGCTCTTTTTTTAAACAAAAATCCAGGCTGGGCAGGGTGGGTGGGGGGTGTCCCCCCTTCCATCCGCGCAGCCTGGACACGGGGAGGTTTTTGGGGTTTTTTTACTTTTTGGTGGGGCTTTCATTGCTTACATTGCAGCCATTCATTTAAATGGCTGCAATGTAAAAAAATCTGGTACCTGGAATCCGGTAACCGGACCGGATTACCGGGTTGAATCCGATAATGCCGGTACGCCCAGTACCGGCATTATCGGATTCCGGATTTACCGGTTTTCCCGCCCCTAGTAATTATGGCTTATATTTTGCACTTACAGGTTCAGTTGCTGTTCTGTCCAGCTGGTGCAACAAAGTGGGAGGCTTTTGGGGTGGTGTTAATTATAGTTCAGTGCCTTTCTGTCATCAGTGGTACTGACCTGGTGTCGGAGAAGCCTGGGACCTATTTTAATATGAGCGTCAGCTGGAAATGGCCACGGGACTATTCGTCAGATCAATATGTCAGAAGATAAGGGACGTTAGAGATCTGTGGGGCTCTCAAAAAAGGATCTTCCTAAAATTGAAATGCGGCAAATACCCAATCTGTTAAATTAATCCTATTTGGCCTATTCTGGACAAAACAACTGCACTATTCGCGCCTGCTTCATTCAGATATCCATTTCAGGATTAAAAGCTGCAAATCGTGTGTATGTGTGTGAAAGTGCCCCTCTCCAATTTAGTCACAGAGAATGTTTGTGATGATTAGTTTTAAGTATTTAAAGAGTGGGACTAATTAAATTTTGGCTTTGTTAAAATTTCCTTATCTAATCAAATAAAGTTCACTGAACCTTGTGACAGCAACCAACTCATCACAAGTTGCAGAATTAGGAAGCAAATTAATGTATATTGAATAGCGAATTAAGAAAATAATTACTTCAGATGAATAAGTTTGGAAAAATTAAACAATCCCCTGGTGAACTTCCTTTTCAGTGTTTGCAAATGGGGGAGGTACACTTGAAGTTCAAATTTGCATAATAAGAAATTAAATATTTGAATTCTCATTGCAATTTGAATATTCCTTTTAACCCTAAATCCCTCTTTCCCATCCCTTTCTCTAGTGCGAGGGACACACCCTCCTACCCTTTTAGTGTCCTCAAAGAGAAATTGAACAGTTACCCATATTCAACCACCTTCCTAGATTTCAAAACATTTCTCTCTTGCCCTTTCCTCTACTCCCACCCCCACCCTCCATCTCCAAAACCTTTGGGTGAGGACCAGGACTTCCTCAGTCTTCATGTGGCCTAAGAGGCTATGAAGGAATGGGAAATGTACAAATGAGGCCAGCCTTTTAGGGGTGGCGCAGGAGTTCATGGCCACCATAACAACCATGGACCTATCCCAAATAATATCAGGCCCAACACATGAAGCAGGACACACATTGGCTTTGATGTTTTGCACTGGCTGGGAGACAAGGATTCTGATTATCGGGGGTGTTATAACATCGTTGTCATGATTGAATCATTACCTCCAGAAGGCCTGGATCCTAGCCCTCCTTTGCCCTTGTAGGGGTGGCAGACTGGTTAGGTTGGTCTACCCTCAGAGATTGATGGATCTGATTGGTTTCCAGAAGTCATTGGGGGATAATGATCTGGGTCCCATATGTTTGAAAGGCTGCCTATCCTACCATGTCCAGTTGCAACTCTCACAGTCAGCCGGGAGTGCCCTCTTGCACATTTCATCTGTTACCCTTGTTCATGGGGTGGGGGTGTGCTGGAGGGCGTTCTCTGTTTCTGCCCTAGTTTTGTGGAACTCCCTTCCCCAGGAGGTTCGCTTGAGCCTAAGTATCTTCCGGAGATGCCGGTGTAAAATATTTTTATTTGAAAAAGCATTTGATGGGCAGGGATAGGGGTTGGTGTGGGTTTGGAGTAGGGTTGGAGGAGGGGTTGAGGGAATGGGGGAAGTTCTTATTGTTTTGTTTTATGGCTTGTAAGCCACCCGGAGTCTCTATGAGAAGGGCAGCATATACATTTGAAAAATAAAATAATAAATAAAATGATCCCAGCGTTTAATTGTTTCATATTCATCAGCATGCTTCACAGCAGCTGCATGGTGCTGCTGTAGTTGATGATTAGAAAACGTAGGCAATGAATTTGAGGGTGATAACACTATTGGATTAAATTGTCTGGCTTGCATTTTATGCAGGAGATCAGACTGAGTTCATCAGACCTTAAAATCTAAGAATTGCATAGTAAGTAACGCTACTTGTGTTCTCCTGGAGCACAGAGAAACAAGGCAAAACCTGGGCACAAAGAGTGCTGAAACAAATAGTGGATTTTGTATTTGGGGCTATTATTCACATTTTTGGATGACTATTTGAATAGTATCCACAACCAAAACAAATAGTCACTTATCCATGTTTTTGGTAGTTTAGCTACTTGGTTATTTAATTTTGGCTCCTGCACATGCAGGTGCAAAGAGTACTGGAATCACTGAATAACCTACTCAAAATAGCCAAAATGGATATCTGATGAAGATGGAGCCAAATAGCATAATTTACTGGTTTCAATGTATATGGTTCAAATTGGGCAAAATAATCAGATTCTATATTTGCCATGAATATTCAGCCTCTATGTACTGGCACCCCGTAGTGGATTCCTTAGGATTAATGCCAGGGGTATAATAAGCTCTCTGATAAGTGATGACGGAACATTAACATTGTTTGTATGCCAACAGTGTGCTCAGTGCTGCATAGAACATTCTGAGCCAAATTTTCAGAGGTGATTAATACATTAATGCAATAGACATGATGCATCTCAAGTTCAGCAAGGCCTTTGACACGGTCCCACAGGATATTCTTATAAGAAAGATGGAGAAGTGTCAGCTGGATGGGATTGCCATTAGTTGGGTTCACAGTTGACTGAAAAGATGCGCACAACGAGTAATAAGTGGAAGAGTATCAAATAAGGAGGCGCTCACGGTGGGATTGCAGCCTGTACTACATTTCTATTTAAAACTATTCATTCCTCTACCTTGCCCCAAAAGCCTGAAAATGCACTTAAGATTCAAAATTTCAAAGTGTTTGGCTAGTTAGGGGTGTATAATCTCAGTGCTGAAATTCACCCAAAGAAACAGAAAATAACTAGTAGCATAGAGGTGATTTAAACGCTGTATTAAAACAAACCCAAGCCAGCCAGTGCTCAAAGCACTGTATGGTTTGAAGCCCATTCAAGTAACTAGGGGGTGTGCCAACAGAGCACTTTAAGAGACAGATGTGATTACACCAAGCCTCTTAAAAAGAAATCTTGCAGAGGTTGTTTTCATTTTGTTTGGGGGTTTTCCTTTTGTTGGCTTTCTAAAGCTGCAATAGCATGCCATATCGGTGGTGGTGGTGGTGTTTTTTTTAAATATTCTCTTTCCCCCTCTGTTCTCATGAGCAGCAGAAACCACCAGCAATAGCTCCTCCCCTAATCTCCCTCCTTTGGAATTTCTAGAGGGGAACGAAGTACATGCACTGGCTCACTAGGGAAGTGAGCTGCATTGAGAGAGATAAATAAAGGAAATTCCCCTGAACAGGACACACAAGCATGTCTCCCTGAGTAGGACTCTCCCACCCCAGGTTAACTCCACTTGTTTATAGAGTTAATCAAACCCCTACTCCACATCTTTGCTTTATCGCCTCTGTTTGTATGAAGGCAGGACAAGGTAAAAGCATACTTTTCAACAATCCCTATTTGGGAGTAACAGTCCCTCTTTTGGTGCTGAATTCTACTGTTTCTCTTTCAGGCGGATACATTTCCTTTTTCAGGGGAGTGAAATAAAAAACCTCAGGAATTTTTCCTGGTTGAACTCCCTTAAAAAGCAATGGGGAGATGATGGAAAGATAAGGGACTAAGTGGAATGATTGGCAGGAGAGCTTCTGTCCCTCTTTATGCACTTGGATATTGGGAAGTGTGCACATGTGTAAGTGGGGCGGGGGGGGGGGGACAAAACGTATTAGCTGACGGGGCAGAGTTTATTGGGCATGGGAGCGGTCTTCTCCTTTGGCCAATCGGAATGTTGGAAGGTATGTTTAAAGTGAGTTAGAAGGTAGCTACGTCTAAACAAGTCTTTGTGTAAAAACACCCAAATAGTTTAAGTTGGAAAAAAAGGAATCTATTTTTAAAATGCTTAGTAACAGAATAAAAACATATAGTCTGATAGATTCTAACAAAGCTGTAGCCAAAACCCCTGTCCCCACTCCCCTGCTTTTTCTTTTAACTTTTCTCTAAATTACTACTTTTCGATCTCTGGAGAGAAGATCTGGTGAGTTACAATGACATCTCTTGGCAAGCACTGTCTTCAGAACCATGTAGCTGTCAAAATATGTGATGAAGTCAAATGGCCTCTGAGGAGGGAGATGTCACTCATTTGTCATCACAGCAAATGATAGCTCTGTGCGTAATGGATAAAAGTTTATCTCAAGAATCGAGAAACTTACTTTAAAATAAGGTTGTATTGCCATATCTTCCTCCTTGCAGAATATACTTTCCTCCGTTTTACTTCCCACCATTTTTTCACACTTTGGCTATCTCGGCTCTTCATGACAAACTTAATTGCTCTTCACCTTAGAAAGGAAATGATGTGGGGAGGGGTGCGGATATGACAGAGGATTATATAATCAGTGGTGCTGAGATAGGGAAAATACTATAGTAGGGGTGTGCAATCTGGGTCTCCACCCACTGATTTTGGGTTACCTAATAGACGCCACCACCACCCCGGCCCCAGTGCCTGTTCTTGTGTGCAAGCCCAGGCCCCCTGAAGTTTTTCTTCCGGGGCCTTTGCAGAAGCCCCCTGTTTTTTTTACCAGGAGAGTGGTGCGGGCTCCCCACTCCTTCCCACCAAGTCTCTAGACATGACTACCTTTAGGGCCCTGGGAGCACTGGAGTCCTCCCCTCCTGCCTGAGCGCCCACTTTCACCCCCAGAAGTTGAATCTGATGACTTTGGGTGGGAATGTTGAAACTAGGGGCGATGGATGCTGGAGCTACAGTAGTGAGAAGAGGGATGGTGCCGGACCCAAAGGTCGGGCAGTGAGGAGGGATGGTATAGGATCCCTGGAGAGATGCACAGTGAGATGTGTGGGATCTCGAAGACCCAAGCAATGGGACTAGGCAAGGAGGAGTTGGGGTTGAATGGCCAAGGGAACTGGAAAAGGTGGCAGCAGCACGGCAGGTAGGAATGAATGGGGGCAGCGATGGCAAGCCAGGACCTGGCAAAGAGGTAACCAAATGCCTGGTATGTGGCTGTGGATTAGACAAGGAGGAGACAGTGTGGGACTTGGGGCAGTGGGGGGTGGGGTGGGGGCAGGAGTGAGGATTTGGGGGGCTTGGAGCAGTGGAAGGGAGGAATCTTGGGGAGGAGGGGGGATCTTGAGGCCTTGGAGTAGTGGGGAGGAGGAATCTTGGGACAGGAGAGGGGATCTTGGGGCAGTGGATGGATGGATCTTGATGCAGAAGAGGGAATCTTGGCAACTTGGAGCAGTAGGCAGGAGGGATCTTGGAACAAGAGGGGGTGACTCAGGAGCAGGAGGGACCCAGGGGTGGGGTGGCGGCTTGGGGCAGAAAGGGAGATCCAGGGGTAGTGAGCATGTGGAATCTTGGATCAGAAGTGGGGACCGGATGCTTTAGTGCTCGATGGGGGAGGGGTTTACACAGGGGCAGGTGGCTTGGGTGACTTCCTGTTTTACTAAGGTGCAGGTGCATTGCTTTTCTTTATAGTCTACATGCCTTTTAAAAACACACTTATTTTCTTTACAAGATATATACCATTCTTTATGTATTATTTATCATTTAATGTGGAAAGTGTGTTCCATATGTTATCTGCATTAAATATCTATGAAGACAAAAACACATAAAATGGATACACAAAAAGACAAAACTTGCCTCCTGTGCACATCCGTAGAAAACAACACAGCCATATTTATTTCTTCATATTACTTGATCTGGGGAACACTTGATGAAATTAACAAGACAATCAACGGGAAGTGCTTTTTTAAAAGAGCTGTTTTATAGAAGCAGAACCTGGCTCCCTCTCTTAAGTAGACAACACCTTGCCTCCCCAGCTCTGTCTTCTGGGTGGAAGGTGTCAGACTCTGCTGTGACTAATGGGGCTGCCTGCAAGAAGGAGCAGGAGGAGCAATATCAATGATCAAATATTGTGGTTCTGATCCCATTTGAGGTCCTGACTTGCTGTTTGAGATCCTCTTGAGCTAAACTGATGCCAACCAAACACTACTGTGGAACTCATTACCATGGGATGCGGTGAAGGTCAATTTGGGTTCAAGATAGGATTGGATAATCTCATGGAGGATAGATCCATGAATAGCCATTAGTCAAACTGGTCAAGAGATAATACCTCTGACTGCTAGGAACTGGAAATGAATGACAGGGGATTAATCATTCAGTTTATGTCCTATTTTTTTTTTTCTTGTGCACTTCTTTTTAAGCAGCTGATGCTGGTCATGGTAAGAGACAGGATAGTGAGCTGCATGGACCATTAGTCTGACACAGCATGGCAAGTTTTATGTTTTGCCCAGGGACAGAATGCAAGAATATAAAATTTTGTTTGCGGCATTGCTGCACAGTCTAGCCTTTGAAAGTTCTTTGAAATAATCCTAATATGCAATATTCTCAACATGGTGCTCAGAAATTGAGATGTACCAGTGTGTTTTGAGATCCAGCATTAATTTATTTCATAGAAAGCTTCCTTTAATTTTTCTCCTCACTTTATATTATAATGTGCATTTTAAAAAAATAATAATCTTTGTTTAGCGTGTTAAGGTAGAAAGTGTTCATTCACGCTCTTTTCCATTCCGGTGAGATAGGAAGTAACCCTCCTAGTGAAATGGAAAGATTCACATACCGGTTTCAAAACAGAAACTACAAATAGTTGTCAGGTTGTTCTTTATTTCTAAATTTCATTAAGGTATTGAATATTTACAATCCACACAGTTGTTTTGAAGCTGTTTGTTACTTTATTTTCATTATAATATACTTGAGACAAAAGGAATAGAGTACTATAAGAAGTGGCTATCTTGATGAGGGTATATTTCTAGTATATATGTTCTTTTTTCTTTTATTTGTAAATATATAGTTCAATTTTCTAGGGAAAGTTTTGTTGTTTTTTTAAAAAGGAAGTAATCAGTTAAAGTGTAATCCTAGTCCAATGCTCCTTGTCCAATGATAAATGCTTTCTTCAACTGCCATGTCACAGGGTGAACTGACCCTGCAAGGTTTAATGGGCTTAGCTCTCCTGCTCACAGCCGAAGGGAGAGTGGTCAGAAGAGGCTGAGAGAGGACAGCTGGCTACAGTGAGAAAGGTCTGCTGTGCAGACAGTCAACTCACTGGATGACCTAGGGCCAGTCACATTATTCTCTCAGCCTAACCTAACTCACAGAGTTGTTGTGAGAACTAAAAAGGGGTGTTAGTTATATGTAAAGTGCTCTGCCTGCCATGGCGGGGGGGGTGGGGGGTGGTGCTGTATGCAAAAATAAAGAAACCAAGAAAGATAGCTGGCAGTGTCCAGTGAGACTGTGGAAGACCGTTCTACACTAGCATTTTGGGTTCTTTGCGATTTCTTTATGCTGGACTAAATGTTAAGTGATAACTAATAGATGATAAATGAAGCCCTGGCTGACAAGGAAGAGTGACCTTAGGTGGCTTGTGAGCTGTGTCAACCTGCTGAGGACCAGGAGCTGGATTTTACTGACAGTCAGGAAACTCTTGCCCATACCACTCAAGCACTGACAGGTGATAGAGGGTGTGGTGTTCTGTGGTCCAAGATGGTAATGTTATGCTAGCCTTATATTTATATGAGTTGTCGAGAGTTCTGTCTGGCCCCTAGGAGTGCAGAGAATGCCTCTCGCTCTCTACAGGGGAAATGGTTGTAACAGTGTTTCAGAAATAAAGAACTGTTTTATGGAAGCAGAACCTAGCTCCCTCTCTTATGTTGTGTTATCAGGATATGACACCTTGCCTACCTGGATGGAAGGTGTCAGACTCTGCTGTGGCTAATGGGGCTGTCTGCAAGAAGTAGCAGGGGGAGCAATATCAATTATCAAGTATTATCGTGGTCCTAATCCCACTTGGGGTCCTGACTCAGTGGGCCCAATCCTATGGCCTACAGATCCCGCACGCACACCGTGTGGAAAACATGCTCATCTCTATTGACCACACATTGTGCCGCACGGTTCTGCGTGTGGTATCCGCAGGCCATGGGATCGGGCCCACTGTTTGAGAACCTCTTGAGCTAAACTGATGCAAACAAAACACTACTAATAGAGAAGCCCCAGTTATTGTCTGTTCTCCTGACTCCAATAAAGTAGGTAACAATTTGGATCCATAGGATATTTTTCCCAACAGAGGCTTCCAACATTTATTTAACAGACCTGAACTGAAGCTTAATTATTGCTTGTGGTGGAGGAACTTCAGTCCTTAGTGAGAGGGGATGGGGGAACAGCTCTGCCCTCTACTCCCCAAAGCACTACCCACTCCTAATCCCTGCCATCATATGCCCAAGTTAAAACAAATGCCATTGTACTGTCTCCCATTGAGCCTCTCTTGGCCCTGTACCCTGTGCCTGGAGTTGCATCTGCCCCCACCATGTCCTGAAGTGTAGCTACCTCCCACCAGAACCATTGTGAGGAAGCACTCCATTCTGCTCCTGGAATTTGAATTTTTCTGGCAGCTGGGAGAATGGCAAGCAACTCTGTCCACTCCCCCAGCCGTCAGGAAATACAAATGCCAGTGAAGGGCAGAGTGGTAAAGGGGGTGGTATCTTCCTCAATTTTGCTACCCTCATTCATAAAGAGAGCCAGTGTGGTGTAGTGGTTTTAAGAGCACAGTACCGGGACTGAGTTGTAGGGGGAGACTCTGGTTCAAACCTCGCCTTAGCTATGAACTCACTGGGCGACCTTGAGAGATCTGTGACTGGCCCCATCTAACCTACCTCACAGGGCTATAGTGAGGATTACTAGTTGAGTTAGTTTAATGTTAATGGTTAGATGTTAATTGTTAAAGTGAATCAATTGAAATGTGAGCCACTCTGAGCCTAAGGGAAAGGGTGGGATACAAATTTAAATAAATAAAGTGGTGGCTATCTTGCTGCTGCCTTAAGGGGCCTTTCCCCATTGCCCCCAAACTCAGGAAGTGTAGGACGGGAGGAGGGAGGGGATAAAAAGTGCCCCATGTCCGTCCCCTTCACCTCATTTTTATGTCTGTGGCTGTTTAGATAGTGTTTGGGGATCCTCAGGTATACAGGTGTTCTGTCATTGCAGCACACTGCCATTCGCTAGAGCACAGTGAATGCTGTAGCCGAGGTCAACACCGTCATAAATGTCAAGCGAGAACTCCTGTAAGTGTACTACAATGTCCACTTGTTTGTTCTCATCTCTAGCACACACTCAGTCTTGCTCACCTCCCTATGTTCCATATTTCTTTCACACATCACTCTGGAGCAGCTAAGCAATAAAGTTGTAATAAACTTAAATTATGTATCTAAGTAATGGGTCTTCTGTACAGACTCACTATGGTAGGTGTCAAGTGCTGCAGTCGTTTTGATTTAGCAAGCTATTAATGGTTGAATGTGGCCTGACACAATCTAAGCATTAAATGTGGCTGAACTCCCAGAGGATTTCTTTGCAGAAGACACTGTGTTTGTGTTAAGGGATAGAGACAGTGACTCAGGGCAGGAATTTAAACGAGAGGGATTCACTCTAGCAGCTCCAGAACTTTTTTTTCCTTTTTTTTAAAACCCATCTTTCAGAATATCCGTATAAAACAGCACAGAGGCGTCTCTCTCTGTATGAGAAACCTGCTGTGATCCAGCTCTGTTTAGCATGGCTGAGGCAGAAGAGTCAGTCTGGTCGCAGAAGCTGAGGAGGAGGAAGCAGCCTGTTCATATAAAACATCGTATCTGCTAGCAAAGAAGCAAACTGTTGTGAACTGAGGAGTAGGGATGCTCTCTTCCCCCCGCCCCCCCACCCCCCCCCAATGGGACACTTAGAAAATTAGTACAAGCTCTGTGGGCTGCATAGGAGTTGTGGGTTGGGCTGCTTGAGAGGTGTGCTCTGGATGGCGGAATGAAGAGGAAGGACTTGTTGCCAGAGGATGTGATCAGTAGCAGCCAGTAGCATAGCGGGGTTTAAAAAATGGTTGGCTAAGTTCCTGGAAGATAGGTCCTTTAATGGTTATTATTAGCCAAGTAAGTTGGAGGATGTAACCTCTGACTCTTGGGTAGGGCTGCACCAAATAGTAAAAAAAATAAATAAATTGTGAGTATTTCTGAGGATCAGCACCAAGTGTTCAGTTGTCCGCAGTAACTCCGTCAAATACTTCGTAAAATAAAACTGAGTACCAAGTTCCCTTGTATAGACCAGGAAAAGTCCTATATGTTGCAGGAAAAGTCCCCTCTACCCAAGTACCGAGTCCTGGGATGATTCCTCGGTACGCTGTAAAACAGAGTCGAATACCGAGATACTCGGTAAAAACTGAGTAATTTTGAATACCAAGTTTCAGCGCTACTAAGCTGGGAGTTAACAGCAGGGAGTGGATCGCTCCATGATTACCTGCTGGGTACTTCTTTGCATTGACCAAAAGTGGGCACTGTGGGAGACAGAATGCTGAGCTCGATGGACCATTTGTCTGACCCAGTATGGTACTACTTATAGATTCTCAGGTTCTGCTCTTGCTCCTCTGGATACTCCCACCACTTTTGCTGCTGCTTTGCTCTGCTAGAGCTAATGGGGGCAGAGCAGTGTGGGCCCTATACAGAGAGCCATCGGCCCAAGTGCCAGGGCTCTCCTGGAGACCCTCTCCCCAGGGAGGGACTGAGAGAGAAAATACATTGACTCTTCTGCTGCTCCACTGAGTCACCAACCCCTCCAATTTTTCTGTCTCCTGAGCATCAGGCACAGGCCACCCAATGACTTTCTCCTTCCACTCCCCACATTGCCCCTGGAGAAAAGCTTTTGTTGAAGAAGGAAAATGAAAAATAAGAGACGCCCAAGCTTAGTTGTGTCAGCAAAGATAAGTTACTGGCACTGAAGTGTGAAAAGAGAAGATGGGGGTTGAAAACATTAGAGAGAAAAAAGTTTCATGAATTCATCAGTCCCTGACAGGAGCAAAACAAATCAAAGAAGGAGGAATCCTGACAGGAAATGAGTCAGGCTCGAGTAGGAGCCTAAGGCAAAGCATCATGCCTAAGAGCAGGACTGGTCACAACTAATAAAGCTGATTTTGCATTAAAATTATATATACATTTCTTAATTACAAAATTTCAATTTAAAAAGGGCCCTCCCATTCAGAGTTTCTAGTGATTTCATTCTTGTTGAACAAAAATTGAAATTTGATCAAAAGAAGCTTCCAAATTCAAACTTTTGAATACGGAAGGATTTTACTCGGATCTAAACTCTCTACAAACTGCAGCCTGGAATGTCTGGTTAGGAAAAATAGCCTCTCTGAGAACAACAGACAAACTGTGAGACCCAAAGATTGTTGATATCTGAAGGATCAAAAGGCCTGAGCCAAGACCAGCCTGTGATTTTGAGTGCCCAACCAGAGGATGCCTTATAAGAGGTAGGCACTTGTTAATTTTGATAAAACCAGACTGGGCGCTCAAAATTACTAGTTGCTTTTGGAAGTCTTGGAACTAATGAACAAAAAATCTTTGTCCCTTTATTTTTAAGTTAAAAATCTAAGCCTGGTCAAGAGGCAGCAACACCTGCTCTTGCCTTCTTTGCATAGGTTTTGGGTTTAATTTATTTGGGCAAAATGTGGGATATGGGGGGCCAGAGTAGAGGGAGGAAGAGAAGGGAACTCCACCAAATGTAAGGCTAACAGGTTTAGTAGTTGAAAAAAAATTACATTTGAAACTAGCTATGTTGTTATGGGCTAAGCAGACATTTCAGACGATTTTCATTCCCCAGGCTCTCAAGTGATATCCTTGTCGGAGCAGATGGTCCTTTGGCACCATGTTCTCCCAGTACTTATTGCTTAGTTATCACTGGACCACTCTTTCAAGGAATCAACGCTTGGTATCCTCTTCCCTATCTATTAGTAGCTAGCTATCCTTGGTGTTCCACCTTCTTCCTCTTCATATTTTGTGCAGCTTCAGTTTCTTTGTTTCTTATCGTTGTTCTAATAATCATTTTTGGCCATATTTTCCATCATCCTTACTCAAATTCACTGATCAGTTAATGATTCTATGGTGTTCTGAAGTTACTTCACACTCCTATCTTTCAAACTCTTATCTAAAGGCGGCCTGCTAGATGTGGAATCAGCCCCGTGTGCAGTGCTCCAGAACATCCTGGAACACAACCTGCAAAGCAGGCTGGCCAAACCCAGGGCACCAGCCCGAGGCAGAGCTGCAGTCCCTCTGCTCGACGGACCCACCCTGCAGCTCCACTTCCAGCCAGCCGTTGCGCCAGGAAATGCCACAGAGTTGTGGATGGCAGCCTAGAGTGTCAGGTGATCTGCTGCAACTCTATGGTGCGGGAGTAAAAGGGGTGCGCAGGCGAACCATGGACTGGGGATCCTGCCAGGTCTGTTTAAACCTGACTCAGGAGTTCACCCCTGGAGCAGCTCTGGGGGTGGGGAGCCCCGCATCTGTCTAAAAGTACCCATGGTGGTAAGCTACCCCAGACTAAAGTAACATATCAATGCTAGTGAAGGGTAACAGTTCTGAAGACAATTGTGGTAGCTTACAACACCTCCTGGAGTGTTTACACATTCTGAGATACTTCAGAGCAGACATCCCAGAGGTTTCTTTACCCTGGCATATCTTTCTCCTTACAGTAATGTATGAACAAAACCTAAGTGTTATGCAAGCATCAAGTATTATTTTAAAAACTCAATAAAATCAATTTGCACATTATTGGAGAGGCAGCATGGTCTGGTCTAGAGGACACAAGATTGGGAGTGGGGATGCCAGGATGCCTCCCTTCTAGCCCTGGATGTGCTGTTGATCTGATGAGTGTCTATGGACGTCGCTTCATCTTTCTGTGCCTCTCTCCTTTGTCTGTGTTGAGTTGCAACTCCGTAACAAAGATCAATTTCACCTACTCTGGTTGTCTGCCTTGACACTGTCATGAATGCTAAAGATAATTAACAAGAAATTTCTGGAGAGTAACGTCTATAGGAATATTGAAACCTGGTATTCTTCTTGCAATTCCAAATTGCAAAGCCTGTCATCCCAAAGAGCCAGCATAATTGCTGGCTTAAAGCACAGACATTACCCAAAACAAATTTGGTAATGACGCTTCCCCCAGCATTAAAAGCTTTTCTATGCAGAAAAAAAAATTGCATTTCATTTCTTTTTTTGAAAATAATCCACTCTCTGAACAAGCAGATGCTTCGGACACTTGAGCGACAGTATGAGATTTTAGGGGGAGCTGCAGCCTTGTAAGTATGGGCTGCATCCGAATTGTTAAATTATGGTTATTTTTTCAGGGAATATGCTTGAGTCATTACGACGTCTGTGGTAGCATAGCGACAATGCATGAGATCATCCCTATAAAACAAGCTGACGTTTATGCTTCAAAAGCTTACAATAATTAGAGTGAAGTCGTGCTAAGAGTGCATTATGTTAACAGTGGCTGCCACCCAAACGTGTCAGCATTGGAGATTGACAGTTTTGTTTTTGTACAGCACAAAGGGCTTTATGTGTTTTCAAAAACAGCTAGGAGATTTGGGCATACAGGTACATTGAAATATAAGGAACTTATAGCCCCTCGGCAGATCCTGTGGTACATCCAGAGTTAGAATGAAGGCATCCTGGCATCCTGACTCCAAATTTAGTGCCCTCTCCACCAGACAGTACTGGTCAGGCATCCCAGCACTTTTAAGATTTTCAAAGTCACTTAGTTATGTTATCTATAGACCAGTGGTTCCTAATCTGTTGTCTGCACTCTACTGGTGGTCCATGAGGTCATGGTAAGTGGTCTGTAGCGGGTCCATAGAACTGACCATGGCTACAGCATAGCAGGCTTCAGTCCCCATCAGTACATTATAGGTACAAGTCATCCCCGCAGCTGCCAGCTCACCATGACCAGCCATGCCAAGGCTGCAGTGAACATTCATTGGGGCTGGAACACTGGTGCACCAAGCTTACGGATGGGTACATTTTAATTGGCCTTTTTTTCTTTTTCTTTTTAAAAAAAATAAATTTATGTATTTGATTTTTGTCATAAACCACTCTGAGCCTGCTTTTTGTGAGTGGGATAGAAATTTAATAATAATAATTAATAATAATTAATAATAATAAATACTCTTCCCTGGGTGAGTTGTAGTCCACAAAAAACTGGCGGTTGGCAGCGGTCACCTCCAGCAGCTTCACTTTCCTCCACCACCAGCCCATTGTGGTGCCTTTCCTCCCCGTGCCCTCCCTCCCTCTGCTGTGTCCCAGGGAATATGCCATTGCTCCCCCATGCCCTCCTGGCCACCTGTAAACACAGTAAAGAAAAACACCACATAATTAGATAGCAGTGAACACAGCAGTAATTCAACTCCCCCCACCCCCCTCCCAGTGCATTAACTTACCATTAACTGTAGAAGTCACTGTGGAGAAGTCAACAGCGAGCTTTGGGAATATGCTGCAAACCTAGACAAGCTGGGACAACACATTTGAATTTGGTGCGTGCGGGACTTCTAAAATGCCATTGAGAGCCAGAGTGGAAAGAGGGGTGGGAAGCAGCCGTTGCTCAGAGAGCTCTATGCTTTTGACCCGTAATTCTATGGTATGGTACTGTACTGGTGGATCTGGACACAAAGAGGCTGCATGCAACCTAATAGACAGGAAGCAGATGTGTGAGCATGCATAGCATGTGCTGGCCTACATGGTGGGCCTGCGATGTCCCTGGACAATACAATGAGTGGGGGGTGAATGGGGATGCATGACAGGGTGTGGGCCAATATCTGGCAAACACCTAATAGACAGGCAGGTGAACACCCACCTGAGAGAGGCTGGTGCAGCCTATTGTCTCATTTATTTACCCTGTACTTGCTTACAACTTAGGCTCCATGCACCCACAATTTGCCTTCGTCTTTCAGCCCCAATCCTCCTCCTCTGCAGGTTGGGAGCAACACTGAAGCTGGGAGCCTTAACTCCTTTCTGAAACTCAAGGTTTTTTTATCCTAGAATTTTCATGTTTTTGGAAAGATGAATACACTAAATTCCCCCACCTACAACTCTCCCAGCTCCTCCTGCTCTAACATACTACCCCCCACTCCCTGCCCAGAGAACCCAGGAGTTCTGGTTCCCACCCCACCCTGCTCTAACCCACTAGCTCCTAACCCCCTAACAGAGAATCCAGGAGTCCTGGCTCCCAACTCCCCTACCCCATTCTGACTCACCAACTCCCACTCAGCTATGACAGAACCCAGGAGTCATGGCTCCCAACCCCCACTGCTGTAACCCACTAGCCTCACTCCCCTCTGAGAGAACCTAGGACAAAGTAGCTCACCCAGTCCCCTCCACTCTGTTCTGACCCACTACTAGCCCCCACTCCTCCGCATAGAACCCAAGATGAAGTCCTTGCTCGCAGACCCCTGAATTCTGACCTCCTAGCCCCTACTTCCCTCCCACAGAACCTAGGAGTCCTGACTCCCAGCCCTTCTGCTCTAACCCACTAGCTGCCTGATCTCTGAGAGAACCCAGAAGTCCTGACTCCCATCTCCCCCACCCCCTTGTTCTGACCCACTAGTCCCCACTTGCCTCTCAGACCCCAGGCAAGCCCAGGATTCCCGTCTTCCCATCCCCTCCATTCTGACTCACTAGCCCCCACTTCCCTCCCTGGGAACTCAGGAGCCCTAGCTCCCAGCCACTCCCTGCTCTAACCCACAAGCCAACACTAGCTTAGATGCAGCCCACCATGAGAGCAGTGGCACCTGGAGCAGCCGCACGTCCATGAGACCCCCTCAACCCCCACCCTCTTGCATATCTCATTCTTCCATCTGGGGAGAAAGTGCTGTTGCTCCAGCTGCTGCTGTTCTCTTGGTAGGCTGCATCCAAGCTGGTGTCATGCTGCTGAGGCACAGCTTCTAACAGGCTCCCTTTTCTTAGGTACGGAGCATCTGAACCTAGAGCTGCTGATGTCTGAGAGAAGGGTTTCTAATCAATAAAGGTTTCTGATCAGCTCTAACCTGTGGCAAGATGCATCACAGAGCATGGCTGATAGATTACTAGCCCTTCTCTCACACTCCAGCAGCTGCCAGGGTTGGATGCTGTTTGTGCCAAGGAACAGGGAGCCCCGTTTGCAGCTCCCCCTCACTACGTATGCGTGACATAACTTCACAAGCTCCCTCCCTCCGTTGAATAACATGGGGACTACAAAACGTCCTAAGATTTTAAAACTACACAATGAATTTTCAAAATCTATACTTGCAATTACTGGAATACACACTTGAATTTTCGGACACCTCTACACCTCCAGACGAATAACTTTAAACACGTTTTTCTTTGTTAACCTGATATGGTCACAAAACCCAGGAAAAAACCCTTTTGCCCTCAATGTTCGAACTCTTATAACTCAGCCATTTCTCAACTAATCCCTCTGAAATTTGGACAGGATCTAGCCAACACGTACATGAACCTCCCTACAAAAGTTCACAGTGATAGGATAGATCATCTCAATTCTATAACAAGTAGAATTATCATTATTTTTAACAGTGTGTGGCTCCTGCAGTTCTATAGAAACATAAACTGGCCATGCAATGAGAGAGACAGCCCTGACTTAAAACAGTGATTCTCAAATTTTATAAGCAATGCTCCGTTTCCTCTTGACCAAGGCCACTCCCCCCATGCCCCTTGCTGATAGATTACTAGCTGGACAGAGGCTAGAAATCGAGAATTAAGTGTCTAGGATGAATGTTTACCAAGGAATATAAAATCTTCCTTCCCACCTTCATGTTGTTCTCCTCTCACTACCCCTTGTTCTTTGTTTTTTCTCTTACCTTGCTCCTCCATCATTTTGGAAACCTTCCCTACCTCAGAATGAAGCTAGATGTTTACTAGATATGCTTCTTCTCACACCTCATTTGGAATGCTTTCCATTTCCCACTCCCCGCAACTCACTGACTTAAAGCAACTCATCAGCAATATTTCAAAATAACTATTTAAAAATGGTATTTGTGTGTTACAAATGGGACTGTATTTAATGGAGCAAACATGATGATACTCTTGTGTCTGTGTGTGTCATCATGAAAAACTCTGCTACTGTCCACTATATTCCTACCCTTTGTACTAGGGCTGCTGGAACAAAACCTTTTTAAAAGGGGACATTATAGAGCTGAGAGGTTCTGAAATAAGTGATTTTTCCTTTAAGGGACATCTGGGAACCCAACTTCCTTCGCTGCTAGGTCCCTGATTAAAGTACTTAAACCAGTGCTTAACTCAGAGACAGGGGAACTTTTCCCTCCCACGGGCCACTATGGAAAAATGGTACAAAGTAACTCCAAGGGCTGTATAAAAGTTGGGGGCGGGGGTGCTTAAGGGGAAAATTGAGGAATTAGGAAGGTCCAGATCATGGATCTGTGATATGGATCTGCCCCCTGTCCTTGTGTGCAGGCCCTCCTCTCTGCTTTCTTCCCCTGAGCTCAGTCTTTCAGTGCTTGGGGGTAGGAATTGGATCCCAGAACCCAATCCAGGAACTGGTAAAGAACCAAATAACAAAAAGCTCTGGGCCCAAGATTCCCCACCCCAACTTAATTTTGAAATCTATTGGTACTTCTCCTGAAGTCCATTGGACCTACTCATCTGCTTGATAGCACCCATTTTTCTTGAATATGAAATTTCCATATTTGTCTCTGTTATGTTTCACATTTTCTTATCCAACAACTAAATAAGATATCTCGGTCCAAACCAGCGAGCGTATTGCTATGAAAGAGTCAATACCTAGTGACAGAGCTCAGAGCTGGAGTAATTGGTATAATCCACTGAAGTCAGTGGAGTCGCATCAAGTTAAACCAGCTGGAGATATGGGCCCAGATTTCCAAAGTTACTTAGAAAGGAAAGGCTATTTCTTTCATCGCAACTTAGAGATCACATCTGCTACGAGTCGCAGGCAGGCTGCCTTCAACCCCACCTAAGCAGTCTCTTGTTCAAACAATACCTTTTGAGAGAGAGGTAAGACTTTCTTTGATGGAGGATGAAGATTTTATATTCCTTGGTAAACATTCATCCTAGACACTTAATTCTCGATTTCTAGCCTCTGTCCAGTAGTAGTTATTGTTTTACAATATACCCACAAGGATGGCATTTTAATCGCTCTGTTAGTCAGATATGTAATTAATAATGATGCTGTGCTTTCAGTTTCAGCAGTGCACTTGGCTGCAGGTATTCTGGAGCCCATTCTGGGAGTCCAACCTCTTTTTCTCTGTTCCCGAGGGCAGAGCCAGTCAAAATGGGGCAAATGGAGCAATGGCCCTGGGTCCTGCCCTGCCTAGGGCCCCAGGCTGTCTGAGGCTGGGGGAGGAGGAAAAAGAGGACAATAGCCTGAGCAGGAATAGCAACTTTCCTCATAAGCTACTAGTAAGGAGACAAAGGTAGAACATGAGGGGACTGCTGCGGCTCAGTCCGAAGTCCTTGTCTTCCCTCTCTCCTCAGGTCTTCCAAAGTTCAGGACCTCACAGGGGCAGCGGTAAGCAGAGCATTGGGTCCCCATGTTATCTTTGCCCTGTTGTTGCAAATTCTAAAACTGACTCTCCATCTCCAGACCCAGATAGGGTGTTTTTACCAAGCAAGGCCTGAGGGTGTGTGTGTGTCTGTGGTCGCTGAGTAGCACAGCTGTGGCTCCCAGGGTGGCCACCACGTTAACTCAGGCAGCCTCCACACACTCCTGCTACCATGGAGTGGCCCTGCAAACAACTCATATGGGCAGACGTTCCCCCTCCCCATGCCTGGAAACACTTCCTATCCCAAACCCCGCCAAACTGCTCACCCTATGCCACGGCACACAGCCACATGGACACCATGGGAACATGAAGCCGCAGCAGCTAGTAATCCCTTCCTGCCTATGACTGTGGGAGCTGTCCTAGCTGCTGACAGTCCTAGGCAACAACAGAGGCGTATACTGCTTGGGGACGCTCAGGAAGCTGCTGTCTGAGCTGCTGTCCTCCATGACATGTCTCATGCATCACGAGGGGGGGTTGTTGTGCTTTGAGCCAACATGGTGGTGTATTTCACACATGTGACCTTTAAGAGCTCTCTGGAAAGCTCCCGCCAGGGAGAACTGGGAAGGCAGCTGGCTGTGGACCTGTCTGCAGGCATGGGTGAGTGCAATGGTTCATAAGGGCAAGGGATGCATGGGTGCCTGTCCCCATGCACTTTTGGGGCTTCCCCCTCATGGTGCACTCCAGATTTTTCAACAGTGCTCCATGAGTGGGTGCTGCATGGATCACAGGAGCACGCATCCCCACACACCACCTTCAAACCTGTGTTCAAATGAGTGGTTGAAGGGTGTGGGAACATCTAGTTTAAACCACACACGCAGTCTTAGAATCTCTGAGAAGGAAAACCAACTGTGCGTGCTCTCCTCAATAACCAACTAACTCATGGTGATCTGCTCTCTGTTGTCAAATTAGCTGTTATGACACTTGTTCCGGTATGTTCCATTTTGTTGCCCTTTTGTGAGTTGCAATATTCAAGTTGGTGTACTTTGGAAATGTAAAGGGTGTTGTTTTGATGCAGTTGATATTTGGTATTGAAACTTTGGTAACCTAATTCTGGACCTGAAGGGTGAAGGGATGCATTGCTTACTGAGTGTGCTCTAGTCTGGCCAGGGCAGGAAAGTGCTAGTAAGGACACTGACTCTCTAGAAGGAAGGAGGGATGTTCTTCTCCCTATAAAAAAAGAAAGAGCAGTTAGTAAGAGAATCTAGCTCAAGGGGAAATCTAACATTATCTTCCAGGGTGAAAAAATGGGCTGGGGGAGTTTCATGGACAGCTTCTGAGTCTGAGGTGCTGAGAGGAAATGAGAAGCAAGGGAACCCGTTGGTTTCAGCCTCATACCTAGGACTTGTCATTGAACCTGAAACTTAGCAACAGGAGTGAACCACCTAGGCTGAAGTGTGGGCCCTTTGTCCTATTGAAGATGCATAGATGTTGGCAGTCTTTAGGGGTACAGTGAGTGCACTATCTAGGAATGTGACAGTTGTGGGCAGCTAAGTGTGTTAGGAGTCCATTTTACACCTTTCAATTCTGTTTCTCCCAGTGTTGTATAGAAGTTCCTCATTGCCTTTAATTGTTGACAATTTGAGCCAGTTTATGTTTCTGTAAGTAATTTTAGTTTTATTAAACTGGTGGTGTGACTGCGAGTGCTCTTTTTCAAGGGGGAGTCTATCTAGAGGACTGAGGCCTCATTTATATCAAACTTCTCCCTTCAAGCTTCTCACTCATTCCTCACTCTTCATTTGCTTTAGTCACAACCATACAACTGCTGGCTTGCCTGTATTTCAGTGGCTCATCCCTTGCATCAGGTGTCAGGAAACCAGGTGTGGCAGGGAGTAGCCTGATGGGGCTGCTGCCCCTTTAAGAGTGCAGGGGGCACTGGTCTCAGGACTGAGCAGGCTGTGATGCACCGAGCAACTGAACTGGATGGCTGAGAAAGGGCTTGGCAAAGCCAGTGCTGTTATATTGAGCAAAGCCAGCAAAGAGAAAGAAATGAGCATGGCAAGTTGCTGGCCCTTTAAGGTCTAAAAGCCTGAACGGCTAGCCACGCCCACACCCTGGCGTATAAGAGGAGACCAAGCTGACGAAGACTTCAGTCTGTCCTGGACTGTGAAGGTAAGAGGCGCTCTGCTGGGACTTGGGCTCCAGCAGGAACCTCTGTCCAGAGTGCTGAAGCCTGGATTAAGAAGCTACAGAGGACTTGATACCTGGCCTGACTGGATAGGAGTTTAGGACTAGCAATGGGGATTGTCTTCTTCAGGTTTTTGGAGAGCTGGTGTCTGACTGGAAGGAACCTGGGATTCCCTGTACTGTAAGTAGCCCACCAGAGGCAGTTGCTTGGTGGACCTGGTGCTAGATAGGACTGGGGTTGCCAGAGGGGGTTGCATTCCCGGCATTAGTGAGGCTACTACTATTATTGAGAGATGTATGCTGCTATGGTGGGATATGTATGAGACTGTGGAAGGCTGAAGCCTGTGGACCTGTGTGGATATTGAACCTGAACTGAGCTCATTTCCAAAGGGGGCAGCTTTTGAGGTGTCTGGCCCTGCATGGACTCACCCTGGGCTGAGCCCACCCTGTTACACAAGGCATTATCAAAGAATACTGGGAATGGTAAGGATTTCACAACACACGGTAGCTTTGTGCCTCTCTCTGCTTTAAGATACTGTAGTGTGAATTGAGTCCAGAGCTCACTTGGGTCCAATCCCAGCTGTATAATTATGAAAGGGAAATAACGAGAGGTTTTGAGATTGCTGAAAACGTTGAAATCTTTTCAAAGAGATGATGCTGAATTAGAGAAGAATTACTGCCCCATGTTTGTTTGACTATTTCAGCACTGATTGCTCTAAGAGTAGCAAAAATGTGTTCAATAAAAGTAAATCCAGACCAGACAATAACACGCTTCCCTCAGGCAGACACCAGACTCTTGAAGGAGTTCAGCATTTGTACCAAACAATATTTACCCACCACAAGCATCCTCGTGACAGCCTTTGCCAGAGCTTTTTAAATTGTCTAGGTTTAGAATCCTACTATTTTTCACATTAGCGGTCATGAGTGAATCACTGCTGAGAATTTCAGCATTTTTTAAAGTCCACCTGAAGAGTTCATATTATTTTCTCTCAGGAGGCTCTAGTAGGAAATGTTCTTCAATAGCAATGTACTACTGCAAACAAAAATAACCAGCAATTTATTAAACACTCAGAAATGCCTGTGCTATAAAGTTACTGATGGCTGAACCAGGAATATCACAAAGCAGTCTGAATTTCAGATGGTTTGTCCCACATTCTGCCAGCTTGCTTCCAAGCCATTAAAATTCCCCAAGTATAATTTAAGGATGTTTTTAGACAAACGCCTCCCAACCCATTACCCACCCATCATGCATGTTGCAGAGCTGCATAGGGTGCCAATGCGGCTCTACAACATGCATGAAGGGTGGAAGAGGGGTGGATAATGGGGGGTGGGGAGGCGCTTGTCTAAAAACACCCCTTGTTAGGGAAAGCTGTGTGTGTGCACACTATGACATGGAGAGATCATATTACAGAATAATGCAGTGCTGCTGCCAAGGGTGTAAAAATCCGGGTGGAGGGCATCAAAGGTGCTCCATAGGGAATGGGGTCACCCAGACGCTTTAGACCTGGGCTCAGAAGAGCTCAGTTGCATTGGGCCCATGCAAGACCTGGGGTGTCTGGACGGGACGGTCCTTGGGTGGTTCCACTCATTCCTCTTGGGGAGAAGCCAGCAGGTGGTGTTGGGAGCTGAAACATCTAGCCCCCGGGCCTTGACCTGCAGCATTCTGCAGGGTTCGATCCAGTCTCCATTATTATTCAATGTGCATATGCAGCCCCTGGGGGAGATCATGAGAGGGTTCGGGGTGCGATGTCACCAATATGCTGATGATACTCAGCTGTACCTCTCGTTTTCAACTGACCCAGGTCCTGCTGTCTCAATACTATCCCAATGTTTGGAGGCCGTGGCGGATTGGATGCAGCAGAGCAGCCTGAAGCTCAATCCCGATAAGACAGAGGTGATGGTGGTGGGAAAAGCGAGGAAGGTGCTGGCCCCTCTGATAGGGGGGGTCTGCCCTCCTGTAGTCCATCAGGTTCGGAGTCTGGGAGTGGCTTTGGACTCGGGCCTCCGTCTGGATTGGCAGGTGGAGGCGGTGGCTAAAGCCAGCTGTATCTGGTACAGAGGCTTCGGCCATACATCTCCGGGCCCGACCTGGTCACTCTCATTCATGCCTTCATTCCCTCAAGGCTAGACTACTACTCTATGTGGGGCTCCCCTTGTTTCTGGTTCGGAGGCTGCAGCTAGTGCAGAATGCGGCAGCCCGTCTCCTGATGGGGCGATGTGGGCACATAACACCTGTGCTCCGTACTCTGCACTGGCTACCTGTAGCGTACCGAGCCAGATTCAAGGTGTTAATATTGATCTATAAAGCCCTACACATATCTCGGGGACCACCTCGCCCTCTGTGCCTCAGAGCGATCCCTTCGGTCTACCAGAGACACCTTTCTGGAGGTCCCCCATGTTAAACGGGGGGCCACAATGGAGAGGACGTTCTCGGTGGCCGGGCCGTGTTTATGGAACTCCCTCCTGGAGGAAGCTCGCCTGGCCCCAGGTCTACCGACTTTTGGTCGAGTCTGGAAGACCTGGCTGTTCGCCCAGGCCTTTGGAGGGGAGGGTGCGGTAGGTAGGGGGGTTTCTGGGTTTTACTGATATTTTATAAATTGTTGTGGGTGTGGGGTTTTGGTTTTTTTTTTAACTGTTGATGATTTTATGAATATTATCATGTTTTTATGGTGCTGTAAGTCGCCCCGAGATGCCATAGGCATGAGGGGGCAGCCAACAAATTTAACGAAATAAAATAAATAAATCCCAGCTAGGGTTGGGCCCCGTGCAGTTGGGTTCAGGCTCAAATTTGATTTAGCTTGGGCACATGACAGCATGTGATGGTGGACATCAGCAGTGGGGCTTTTGAAGGTTAAGGAGGTAGAGATGTCTCTCCACCACCACTCTTGGATTGATGTTACTCAGCTGGCTAACACTCTGATGCAGGGACATAGGAAAAATCTCTCTACAGCTGTTAGTTATGAATGTAAATGCCATGGACCAGATTTTCCAAAGAACTCTGCTTTGTGTAGGTCAGATGGCATACAATACTCAGGACATTGTGTATGTATTTTATTGGTGGCTATAAGTTTGGGACTTATTATAATAGCTAAGTTGCAAGCTAAGAGACTGTTGACTAGCATTCCCGTTCAGCTTCAAGAACGCACAGCACTGTGAGAGACAGTTTTTCATAAAGATTCCCTTAACTCAGAACCTGTTTATAGAATGAGGATACCACAGGGGGTGGCAAGAGTGGGAAAAAAACAAAGAACAAAGGCCAGAGTCAAAGTAGGGACCCCAGTTAGGCCTTCGGAGTGCTCTCAAGCTGGGGTCTCTCCTGTTCCCTCAGGAAACAGGTTCTGGGTCAACGAGGCCTATATATATATGTATCCCAGTCACACCCAAGATAGCTGGAACTAGGGCTGAAGCGGTAACTTTTTTCCGTTCTGCTATTTCATTCCGCCATTGCAGAATTGCCCATGACGTTCCGCAGCTTTTCTGCTGGCATTCCGCTAATTCGGAAACTGTTGGAATAATCGCGGAAACTGTCAGAACAATCGTGGAAACTGTCGGAACACGCATTTTTCGCTGCTTCGCAGTGCTGGTGGAAATTGCTGAAGATAGAAGCTGTCAGAAAAAACATTATTCCGCTATTTTCTCAGTCTTTGGAAGTAGCAGAATGAAAGTAGCAGAATGGCGGAATTAGCAGAATGAAATTAGCAGAATGAATGTCTCTATCGCATCATGCCACTCATTGTGGAAGAGCTTTTTCCGTCGGAAAAAGTTACCACAGCGGCATGCCGCTTCAGCATGGAACCAAGGATGTAAAAATCTGCATAGAAGACACCAAAGGTGCTCTGTAGGGGGCAGAGCCACCCAGATATGTTGAGCCTGGGCTCAGGGTTAGAATTTAAACCTGTGAGAGCCAAACCCAAGAGGAAAGCAGTCTGATCCTATACTCTGCTTCAAGGACCAGTTGGAAAAATCAAAGGATGGCTGAAAGAACTTGCTTTGAAGGTTCTAGAATAAGTGTCTCATTCAAATCTGTTTTTATTACATCTTTTCTTACTACATATCCCAAATAGTGCAACTGAGTGTTCATGGTGGATCTGCTGGGTTTTCTAGATACATAATAGTCCAGGATAAGCAGAAGAATGATAGGTGGTACAATTCCCTGAGCAGATAGCACTGGCACTTAGGGTTGCCACCTTTGGTCATTTTTTACCTGACATTTCTATTTTGGCCTATGGGAGTGTTGGGTGAAAAACAACTAGAGGTGGCAACACTACTGCTTAGCATGAGTGCAAACTCCATTTGCTGTAATGAGACTTGTGTTTTTGCTAAATGCTAGAATCAGCACTATCCACCCAGAAGGTCATGTTTGTTTATATGTTCTGAAACTCAGTCCAGAGATAAGAGTGTAGTTGCCATGTTGATCCCAAGTGACAGAGAGAGACAGTGGTTTGAATGATATCTTTTATTGAACCAACTGTTGTTAGTAGAAATAACATAAGCAAGCTTTCGGATCACACAGTGGAAGCCGTGTGGCCTGAAAGCTTGCTTATTTCCACCAACAACAATTGGTCCAATGAAAGATATCATTCAAACCACTCTGTCTCTCTAAAAGTCAGTGGGAGAGAAAGTAGGCAAAAAGTATGCCATTTAATTAGTCCTATTCAAAACACTGACAAAATGTATACCATGTCACTTTGCTGCATCGGTCCCTTAATACCTGAGCCCTGACAGGTTGAGAAGTATATTACTTTTACATCTGTTATAGTGTGTCCTTTCATAAACATAGTAACAGAGGTCTTTCCTGTATGCGTCTTACACACCATTACAATGTGTTTTTATACCCCTGTCTTTCTGTCTGTGGCTCTGTCATAAGCCTATCATATTATAGAGGTGGGGCATAGCTGCCAAACCCCTAGTTTTGTTTTGACTGAACTAAGGGAAATTTGCAAAATGGTGACAGTCTTGTGCAAATTTGGTTGGTGGTACAGGATTGTATTACTGTTTCAGATTGGAGTCCCACAGACAAAGTTTGGGAACCAATAACCTAAACTGAAGTCAGATCTGTTAAACTAACTGAAAGTGAACTAGGCAAGGTCCAAGTGCCAGACAGCATGAATTTCAGTGGGAGCAATTTTATTTATTCATAAAAACCAAACGTTCTGTAGGTTTCAGCTGTAAAGTATTAAAGTTGAGAAATTATCAGGGAAGATAAAATTTAGGCGAAGCTAAATTTCCAGCACAACATTAACTTAGCTTCATTTTGTGTGTGTGACATTTTAAAAATAATAAAATCAAAGACGTAACCTGCTACTGAGGCATCTTCCACTGAACAAGGTGGCCTTGTTCATTGTAGTAAACTATGGGGCGGGCAGATTTCCACCAGTGCCCAGCATCCAGCATTTCCTGTTGCTAACATGCTAGTGGAAGTGTTTATTATGGACTCTAATTCTTAAAGTGTTGCTTTTTACATTTTTTTAAAAAACAAACAACACTGCACCTTGGGCTTTGAATTATAGTGTGTACACTGTAAAATGAAAATAAGCACACAATTCAAAGTGTTTAGATACTTCTCAAAAAGCCAGAATGACTGAAGCAACAAAAAGGACTTTAAAAAAAACCAAAACCAAACCCTTCCCAATCCTTTGCCATGTTGTATAAGATTTGCTCTAGCAGAACCAGAAGATCTGGGGTTGATGCAGAGTGAAATATGCAGAGTAGGATTGCCACCCGTCCATATATCAGACCGTATTTCCCATGCATTTAGAGGGGACCTGGTCGTGCACTGTATGTGGAGCTGACCTTGAAGACTGTTAAGAAGCTACAGCTGGTGCAGAATGTGGCAGCCTGCCTTCTGATGAGGATGAGAAGGCGGGCTGGAGCATATTACGCTTGTGCTTCAGACTCTATGCTGGCTACTACAGATGGGACTTTGGGTTTTGGAAAGAACCAAAAGTAGTAAAGTACCCAATAATGGCTATATCAAATTAATCCAATATTTCATTTTTTTCTCGGTTTCAGGTCTTTTACATTGTTTTTTTTAATCGGAATTTTAATATTGAAGTTTTCCCCACTGAAGTCAATGGGGAAACCTCAATGTTAGAAGTTTGATACAGAGAGCCAAAAGAAGAACCAATATAATGAAAACCAAAACCGATCTAAAACTGAAATTTTGCCCAGATTCCCACCCCTAGTGGCTACCAGTAGTTTTGGGGGCACAATTCAAGGTGTTGGATTTGGCCTGCAAAGCCCTAAATGGCTTGGGCTCAACATATATGAAAGACCGCCTTCCCTCCCTCCATGTTCCATTGCGATCCCTAAGGTTAGCTATGAAGAGCCTCCTGCTAATTCCATCATGGCACCAAGCACGTACAGCCAAGACCTGCAGTGAGGCTTTCTTGGTGGCTGCCTCACAGTTCTTTAACTCCCTTTCCTTGGGAACTTGCCTGAGCCTGAACATCTTCCAGAGACAATGTTAAAACCTTCCTGTTCGACCTGGCATTTTGTAAGTGGGGATAGGCTTCAGGGGGGAGAGGTTATGCATATGCAATGCTTTGGTTATGTTTTGTAACCTATGCTGTGCCCTTGGGATACAAATGCAAATAAATAAGTAAATATAAGCCCCCTATGGCAATTTCTCCTCCAGCCCTGCTTGATGCAAGGAGCTTGGGCCTCAGTTTCCCCCTGAAGGAAGCAGAACATGCACCACTCCTTAAGCAGAATCTCCTTTATTTATAGTTCTTTCCCAGTCCATGCAGGGTTTCACTGTGAACTCCCACCTGGCTGGGGACTTCAGCTTACGAGCTTAAACAATAAAGCCTTGAACACAAATCCTTTTTCCTCATAGCCCTTCCTCCAGGGATCATCTCCCACATCAGTAGCAGCAGCAGCTTCCCTAGTTAAGCCTCTCGCACTTAGGCTTCCCTGGTGATCTCTCCCAGCTAGACTCTCTCAGCCCAGCCTTACATGCTAGGGTTTCTGGTCACCTAACCAACCACAACCAGTCACCTGCCCCAATTAGCCTTAGCAGCCCTGCTCAGGCCCCTAAATGGGTCACGGAACAAAACCACTAGATCAAGGGGATTCTTGGAGCAGGTGGAGCTGAGACTCCAGCTTACCCTGCTGCACCTCCACCCTCCTCCTGAGGCTACAGGACTATCTATATGGGTATTTTCAGACGTTATGCTGGCCCGATTCACCACAGTGAATCCTCGGTGGGGGTGAATGAAACAACCACCCCCCGTGGCCAAAAGAAGCCCCGAACAGACGTGCCGGCTGATCCCAGCGGAGAATTGGTGAGGGGGCGGGGCCGTACGGTGCAACGTGCAGCTGCATGGCCCCGCCCCCCACGCTCCCCTGCCGCCCGCCCTGTGGGGAGATGGGCGGGTGCCGCGGCCAATGCAGCTGCAGCGCCTGCCCAACTTGACCACGTCCCGGGATCTCTTTGACCACGCTTGCGGCGATTGTCCAGCGAGGAGCCCTGGAAGCATGGTTAAAATTGACCCCATGTGGGAACTGACCGTGGTGAACATCTGGCGGCCGCCAAACAGACGTTCAGGGCTCTTTGGCCCCGCCGCGGGATTGACCGTGGTTCACTGTGGTTGAACGTGATCTTGTAACGTCTGACAATACCCAGTGTCAACCTTCTGAGAGGTGGCAACCAACCCTATAGATGCAGTTAGATTATCAAAATAGTCTCTTTGAGCCTTAAAATCTATGAATCAGTATGGTAGCAGCCATTTTTCTAATTGCTGTTGCTGAGGGTAATTTTGGTTAGGAGATTGTTTTGTGACTCTGGTTATTTTTAAGCAGGACACCCCCACGCATGGACACTCACCATCCCTGTCGGGGGGAGGTCTTGTTTGGATATGGGGGTGTGTGGGGGTGTGTGCACGCTTTCGTGACCCGTGCACCGTCTACCCAGTCCACATACGGAACACTGCGAGAAAAGCCGGAATGCCCTGTGCCTGGGTGGTATGTGGATGGGTCAGCTGTACAAGGGTCTGCTTGTTTGAAGCACTCCTCCATGCACAGTACCCATGCACCTGCCCCCCATACCAATCACAGACCCCCACCCCGTCTTGTTTAAAAAAATTCAGATCTCTAGTTAAAGAAATGCCTCTTGTCAATATATATGTCCAGTTCTGTGTTGGTATCCATGAGGGAAAGTGGAGGTACTTGGTTAGGAGGACATGCACTTGCCTCCTTCCTTGCATTGTAGCAGTTCCAGGAACCCCTCCAACCTAGCTGGTGTAAAATAACATCACAGCTCTGTAATTGTATCTGCCACTCACACAGTGCATCCTCAGACCTTGTTGTCCAAGCTTTCAGTATTAGCAGACCTTCAGAAAGGGAGGATGATATCTCATTATAATCAGACATGCTCCACTTTGTCAGCCCTGTTTTGCATTATAGCTTTTTCAGTGGTCTGGAGTTTAAACTGTTCATTGCTTGTTTCTGTTTTATAGCTCACTGAATACTAATAGGTTATTGACTGTGTGCAGATTTACTAAGCCAGGAAAATGCTTAGCAACAGCGACTGGCAGAGCAAGTTTATCTTCATATAGACATGATGAAGCATTCCCCATTAGAATAATACAGAGTGGGAGCAATCAATACCTAGTAATAACAACAAAACAGCAAACCGAGGGGGGTGGCTCATTGTATAAATCACTAGCCGTAGTTCCTAGCTTATGTGATAACCGAGCTCTGCGAGAAAATATGTTCCATGCTTTCAGCTCTGGTAGAGTGACTCTACATCACTTTTTTGAATTTCACCAGAGGAGCTTTTGTCAAGAATACCCTGCATTGCTAAATTAACCCCCAACTGAAGACAGTCCACCCGGCAAGAATCCTCCCCATGGAGGAAGGTTGTCGGACATCCCTTAATTCAAAAGAATGTTCTTTATTTTGGAAAACCAAACTCTGTAGGACATAATTGGGGCCCCTTATTTCAGACCATGCAACTCCATGGTCTCCCTAACTTTTAGCCAGGCTTCCTGGGCTGGGCTTGGGGGAAGGCTTGTACAGTCACTGTGTGCAAAAGAGTGTATGCCTCCCGCCCCCCCTTAATATTTTTTGATCTTGCAGGACAATTTCAACCAAATTTGATAGGTGGGCAGAAGTTCCAAACGTAAACAGGGACATCCTCAGTGTTTTATAACAATAGGTCTCCTTCGAGGGAAAATATGGCACTTTATGTAGCGGGAGAAGTCCCACTGACTTACACTGAGCTTTGGCCATGGACTTAGGAAACGAGGCTTCATTACTTCAGATGCTTGTTGCATAGAGTTAATTGTTGGAATTTTGATGTAGGAAGCTTATCGTGACATTACACCCAAACCAACAAAAGTTCAGTCCATAGCAAACTGCAAAAATAGGGTTCCTCACAGAAAAAGACAACAGTGTATCATGGAAGATGGAGTCCAGTTGGAGAGCAAGATCTATGGTATAAAGGAAGAGAGAAGGAGATCAAGTTAGAGTGTTCCCACCACTGCTTCAAGGGAATATGTAAAGTCTTGAAACTTGCAATAAAATTGTGAGAGTTGGCAACTTTGCCCTCAGATACTCATATATAGGAATGGCATAAGCCAGAGTAGGATGCTAGATGTCAGTGTTACTCATGTGAATCCTTTAAGTACGCAATCCTAATTTCAACATTACTGGAGCATAAGGTTTCCCCCTCAGAACTCCTGATAATAGTAATATAACCGAAGGAAAAAAACTGCAACCAAAGTCTGTAAAAGCATAAGAACTGCCACACTGGGCCATCTCACCCAGCATCCTGTCACAATCAGCTTTGATTTCTTCAGAGAAGAGCACAGCCAGGTCATAATGGAGTGATCATATTCCCTTTTGTTTGGTTTTTAAACCTCCTGCCCATTAGTTCATTGTTTGTATATTTTGAAAAGGGGGGAAATAACAGCTCCCTGTTTACTTGCTCTGCATCACTCGTGATTTTGTAAACTTCTGTGCAGTTCCTCCTCTCCCACCCAAAGTTGTCTTCTCTAAACTGAAGAGCTTCAGATTATCATCAGGGACCCGTGTTTGCTGCCTTTCCCCCATTGGTGGCAATGCGGAAAATGCAGTGAACACAAGTCCCTGCCTATTGTACACCCTTGTTTTAGAGCTGAAAGAGACAATTCATTCTGTAAACATGGTTAATAATTGAAATTTCAGATATCCAATTGGTTAACTGTTAACCACATCCCAAAGCGGTTAACCAATTACCTAAAATATTGATGAATACTCCTTAATTTGTTACCGCATAACTGATTTACCTCATAACCCATTTACCATTTTTTAAAAACGATTTTTACCATCATTTCTAGTCTGCTCTGAGAGCAACAGCAAAGCTGCATCTAGAAGATCTGAACCAGGTATTCAAGGGAAAGCTGAGTTAAACATGAAAGGTCCAGGGGGTAAACCGGAAAGGACTTATGGGCAAACAGACCTAGCCGGTAACAGTGGACTGGATGGGGAAATAGAATGTGTCAAGATGGTAAACGGTGCACCACAGCATTAATTTTTTATTTATTTAATTTATTTAAATACATTTTTACCCCGCATCCTCCCGCACCATGGCGGCTCGGAACGGCGAACAACATATAAAATCTAAATGATACACATAAAACTAGATATTAAAATATTTTAAATAAATAAAATGTCTAAAAGGCAAAATACTAAAGGCAATAAAAACACACACACACGCACACACACACACCCCTTCCCCAAAGGCCCGGCGGAACAATCAGGTCTTACACAATCTTCAGAAAGAGGGGAGGTCCATGGATAAATGGGTCATGCAGTAACTTCTTGGTGTATAAACAGTTACTGCTCAGCAACATGATTGTTATCGGTTCGGTTACCACAAATCCAACCGTTACCAGTATCTGCATGGATAACCATTTCCGCTCTACCATGTATGTATTTCATCATATGCCCTCCTGTTCCTTCGCATAGGAACAATGGTTTGCCTTTAGGGCTCACCTCTATTAATATTTTGCATGTGCCACAAAATCAGAAAGGTTCCGAATTATGTTCTGGGACAGCCTCTTGATGTTTACATGAGTCTTTTGATTTCCCAAAAGCTCTGGTTTCCTTCCTATTCCTTTGCCAACCTAACTGCATTAATGTTTGTTCTTGATGCAGACATAACCTAGCTAATGCAGAGCACATGTTCAATGTGCCCCCTTTCCTCCTTATTGACTTCTTGCTTGTTTCAAACAGATGGGACAACCAATGAAAAAGCTATTCTAGTCTAAAAGACACTCTCATTGGCTACTTTACATCCAGGTGCCACAGTTAAATGCATACACTCGACTATGCCTGTTTTCTCTGCTTCCTGCCAAACTATCCAGCACTTCAGTGAAGGGATAGCCGCTCTCATCAATCTGCACTGGCTGTGGAAACATGTAAAGCAAATTAATATTTAAAGAAGCAAGCTGGTTCTATTGGTATTGATTATCCTGTGCAGCATTCTACCTTTTGATCTGCCTGATGAAAAATGGTATGATTAGTGGCTAGGTAAAGCAGTCCTAGAGAGCAGCATTTATTACATAAAATGATTGCATTTATTAATTTTATTTACTGGCCTAACAATGTCCTTAGTAAAACAGAGAGTGCAGTCCTGACTAGAGTTCTGTCTGCCCAGGGTTTGGGTGATACTTGACTCCTCATCTCAAACAGCACAGTGATGTCTCAACACAAGGGGTGGGTCCATTTCAGAAAGACGTGGGGAAATGTCTTAGCCATGCCCCTTTCCCTTGTGGAACACTGTAAACCACAACACGCTGTCATGAGGGATGGGGGCACCACGTCTTGTTGGGCTGAATGCAGTCAGGCTTCAGCTCTTCAGGAGGAGCAGGACTTCTTATTAGCACCTGCTGCTGCCGCTTGTACACAGCCCGGAGGGGGCAGGGCCGCTGGCCGCAGGTTGCTCCTGGAGTCAGGGAAACACAGGCGACCACAACGCTGCCAGTGGGGATGGGGCCAGGGACGATGGTTCCCGACACTGCTGGGGCCGAAGGAGAGCAGCCTCAGCTGCAGCCAGTGAATGGCGACGAGGCGGGGTCCTCAGCCGCGCCGTGTCGCTCCGCCCACCTGTGTGCACAGTGGGGTGGGGCCAGCCCTACTTAAAGGGCTCAGATACAGGGAGGGCTGCCAGTGATCAACAGAGCTGTGAGGAACTGCCCCCCTCCCTGACTGAAGGAACGTGAGCTTCGTGGAGTGTGCTTACTAATAGAAGTGTGGAAGTGTGAGACAGAGAGCATGTGTGAGTGAGTGAGTGCTTGTGAGTACTGAGTGAGTTGAGTACAGTGGTGTTTTATTGGGGAGTGGGATCAACAGAGGGTGTTTGTGGTACGGGGAAATTGGGAGAGTAGGGTGGTGCGCGAGAGTCTCTACCCTTCTCAGTTCTCCCTAGTTGGGCCCCCTCCTACTCCCCTGTTCCCGGGTGATTTGTGACCTGTGGGCACCAGCCCTTTTCCCAGGAGCTGTCCCCTTGCCTCCCCCACTGGTTTGCACTTTTCTATCCCCTGTTTGTATGATGGAGTGTGTGAGCCAGGCGACAGGTGTGTGGGTGTTGGGTGTGTGGTACGAGAGTGGAGGAGCTCTACTCTCAACAGTGCTGTATGTGTCCTTTTTCCCCCCCCCTCCCCCCCCCATTTGGGATTACTTATAAGATCCTGAGGGGTTGTCTTCCCCCCCCTCTGAGAGTGTTGAGAACCCTAGCGACTGCAGGAGTGTTCCCCACGGTTCCTCCCGTCCCACCTACCCTAACACTTCTTGGAGGTGAGACGACTTCTGCATATCTGCTCCCCTCTTAGTATTTGCCCTACCAGCTGCTAACATGGGGTAAAAACAAAAGTGAAAGTGGTGTGGTGGCAACTCGAATCAGGTTGCCACTGCACTGCTGATGCTGCCGGAGTCAGGTCAGGTCAGGGAACCGACCACATGTGACCCCCCCCCCTGCCAGAGAACTGTCCCAGCCCAGCGCCTGACACCCCACCCCCCCCTTCACTATGCTGGGCAGCCATGGTGGCCAGACTGCCGTGGCGGCCCCAATCTGGGACAGACCATGGCGGGTCAGAACATACGTTCTAACTCACTGTGACCTGCCTTGCCCCAGACTGACCTTGATGGGGGTGCTGGCTCGAGCTGTGACTCCGGCACTTTGCCGAGTAACACCTGGGGCCCGTCCAGGGCAAACATCTCGGGGTCCAAGCACAAACGTGACAGTGAGCCATGGGCCACAGCAGGACAAAGCTGACCAGAGCAGGTCACTGTCATATTTGTTTTTACCCATGCACATTCCCATCAGAGGTCTGCAGCCATGTAATCCTTTGGAGGTTCACAGAGGAGAGGCAGTGGACTGAGATGAAGGAGAGCTTGGCTGTATTCCCAGCTAAGTCACTAATCTGCTCTGATGTTGGGCTAGTCTCTTCATCTTTCTGGGTCTTTATCTTCGTCTACTTCAGGCTAGAGGTGCTTTCTTGCAATACTCTTCCAGTGGGGGTGGCTGACGTAGACCCTCTGTTAGTTTCCTCTATGTGGGGATGTTGTGAAGGAAAGGGTTGGTGGCACAATCACATCCATGCTGATTATCCCTTTGTCTGTGCTGACTTCCCCACTGGGGGTGGGGTGGGGGGGTGAGTACAGGGAGAAAGTATTGTAAGGGTACTACTTCCCACCAAGGTAAGAGGCAAAGTGAGAGAACTCCAGCCACAGCTTTCTGTCTTGGGGAATGTTCACCGAGCTGAGGCACAGGTGTCTGTGAGTTTGAATGTCCTCATTGGGAAGGGGTTGGAGCTGTCTCCTGCTTATTTGGGCAGTTGCTATTCCTGTTGCCAATCCTACTGGAGTTATTTGCCAGTAGGGAAGCAGTCTGAGAGAGGTGTACTGAGGCAGATTGTGCTGCAATCCATGCCCTCTGCTTGAGAATCTCAAGGTGCTGCGGGATGCTGAGGACTCAAAATGGGGTCAAGGAAAAGGCTTGGGAACCTCTGCCCTAGCTGTAAAGGGCCATCTCCGCAGCCAACAGACTTGGCAGGGAGTGGGGCGAGCAGAGCTGGCACAATGCATGCTGCCCTTCTCTTGTCCTGTCTTCCCCTAGTGGAGACTGCCAGCCATGGGGATTCCTGCACTGGACAACTCAAGATGTGGGTTACCAGCACATGTGTCATGTGGGTCATCCCAACCACCTCCCACATTGCATTTCGGGCTACGATTCGGGCCAGGTTTATAGCGAGAATTATAATAATCAAACAATTTTAAATGTAACCACCTTCTCCTGCTGATACTGGCAGGAGAAGGAGAGCTTCATAATTGAACCTTGCATGGTTCCTCCACTGGAGAATCTCGCATTTAACTTATGTCTGCTTTCTGGCATCTCTCTTCCAGCAGCTGTAGGGTGGGATAGGTTGTATCCCAAGGCAGTATTCAACAGATTGTGAATCTGGTGTGAAAAAGAGAATAATATTTTTAGAATTGGCTCTGTGCTTCCAGTGTGCCCGTCACATCTTGCCTTCCTTCCCATGCTGTTTTTGGCCAGAATTCATTTGGAAATAGAAGTGAGAGGAAATATTACTCAAGGGCCAATTTGTATTCTTCCCCTTCATCTCCCCCCCCCCCCCAAAAAAAAATAAATGTGCAAGGGCCTGGTTTGGTGAGACAAAAGAAATGCATATTGTGAGGGGAGAAAATCTTTATCAGTCATTCTGCTCCTACCTTCTTTTGGAACTTCCTTGAGTTATGCTGTAGGCTGATGGATATGCTGTATGTGTTGTTCTGGGCTACAATCTAATACTAAGAGTGGGGAGGCAAGATAGTGTGTGTGTGTGTGTGTGTGTGTGTGTGTGTGTGTGTGAGAGAGAGAGAGAGAACTGACTTTTCAGTTCAAAGAGACTAAAGCTGTCCATGTGTTTTTGGTTTTTGTTTAATGTTATTGTTTGGTATTTTTGGCTTGAAAATGAGATTTTATTTTTCAAACTCCCCCCTCCCCCTTCTTTCTCTTCCCCTCTCCCAATCCCGTTTCCTTAATCTTCCTGTTGGAAGCTGAAATTAGCAGAATCGAGCTTTGCCTCACAGGACACAGGCATCTAAACCCTCTTCCAATCATCCCCTTCGCTTAGCAGTAGCTGCTGCACCCTTAGCTGGGTGCTTAGCCTGGCACTTCTCTCTACTTCTCAGTCTTCCCGTCCCCCTCCTGCTGTGAGCTGTAGCATCCGTGCTCTGTCAGAGTCACAAGGCTGGAAGGGACCTGTCATGGGGACATGAGGGCAACACACCCATTTGGGGGAGATATGTGTACTGTAATATAAAGGATTAACAGATTGTAAGCTCAGTGGGAGCAACATAATGAAACCAGTTGCCAGAGTGGGGGGAGAGATTCCCGTTGGTATGGCAAGTGGGCAGTTTGTTGCCAAGCAATGGCCAGGTCACCCTGCCACCTTGTTAAAATGACAATGGCCAGGAGACCCAGGAAGTGACCTGAGGCCTCCAGAGAGGAAGAAGGAAGGGTTTTTTTCAAGAATGAACTCTTTTCCATCAGGGACTTGAACGAGTGAACAGCTCAGAGTAGGAGCTGTTGTAACTATGGAGTAGAAACTTTGCCATGAACTAAGATCTGAACCCGGTCTTCAACTTCCAGACCGAGACAGCATCTGATGAACCTGTATTGCACCTCTTAGGGTAAGAGACAGTCAGGGAATATCAGTGGATTTAGAATGCGTGGACTTTATGTTTGATTGATGGCCTTGCACTATCTGATTAAAAGCCTTATACTTGTATGTACTCAATATATGTTTTATAATCAAGCCTAGGGTGCTGGTGTCTTTATTTGGCCTTGGGGAATTCACTTGGGGGTACTCCTATCTAAGTGAGAGCCTAGACGAACCTTTTTCATATAAAACAACCCCACTGCAAAGTTTTCCAAGCTACAGGTGGCCAGAGAACGTTCTCTGCGTTATGGCTGGGCTGGGAGATCAAGAGGAGGCTTGGCTAGGGGTGTGGACCTCTGAAAGCTCCCTAATTGCAGTGAAGGTTTTCTGATCACGTGGGGACCCACGCGGGCACAGGCAACTGGGTTGTGGCTGGCCTGGTGGGCAAACGGGGGGACAGCCTCTAAACGAAGAGAGGGCCCCAAACAAAACCCCGCTGACAGTGGCAAGCCAGTCCAGTACTCTGGAGTAACCCCTTTGAACCCCGTAAAACACTTAAGGAGAGTGAAAACTACTAGAGAGAAAAGCTAGTCTAAATCAGCTGAATTCAAAGTGAGTCAAGAAGCATAAAGTGCACTGACCACTAAGGTGGCATCAGAGGGCTGAACCTGATCTCTTAGTGCAACGGGAGGGGTTTTTTTGTGTTCATTTCGGGAATAGGGAACTGAACACAAATGGCCCCAGTACAAAAAGGGATAAAGAATAGCTTATTGCCGAATGCAATGCAAGAGGCATAGATCCAGCTGGCCTTAATGTAGACCAGCTGAAAAAGAAACTCAGGGAGCACATGCAGCAGCCACAAGAGGGTGCATCCACCTCGCGTGACCTAGGGAAGGACGCCTCCTCCAACGAGGATGAGACAAGGCCTATCAGCAAAGAATACTTGGAACTCAAGAAACTCCAGATCCAACTAGAAAGGCATGAACAAGAAGAAAAAGAAAGACAAAGACAAGAAAGAGAAAAAGAAAGACAGCATGAACTGCTAGTAATACAACAGAGGGCAACACAACCCACGGGGAGTCCTCCTCGGCCAAGTCCTGCACCTACCATCCCAACCAACACAAGACAACAACGAATCCAACGTTACACACAGCTGATCCCACCCTTCGACGAGAAGACATGCATCAAGGAATTCTTCTCCACATTCGAAAAGATCTGCAAAATGCGGTGACAGGACCTCAAGGGTCATCTAGTCCAGCCCCCTGTATCACTGCAGGACCCACCACACCCCCACCCAGTCGCACAGAGAAATCCCCCCCAATAGCTACAAGTAGAGACTGGGTTCAACCAGCGCACGCCGATGCCTGAAATAACAGGAAACAATTTTAGAAAAAGAGGATCCAGATGTCCCAAACAGATGAACCACAGTTGTGCCACAGGTAGGGTGGCCATATCTCCCCTTTAAAAGAGGACACTTATGAGAAGTACATGTTTCAGGACTGCATTGGTTCCAGTGCAGCCCTGCACCATGTATTTTTTCATAAGCGTCCTCTTTTAAAGGGGCAGTATGGCCACCCTAGCTACAGGGGAAGGCAAAAAAAAACCTAGGAGTCAACTGCCAATCTGCCCAGAGGGAAAACTCCTTTCCAACCCAAAATATGGTGATCACTCAGTTAAACCCTGAGTATGCCCCTGGCCCCACCAGCAAGGCACCTGATATACAATATAGTACCCAGGTTTCAGAATGCCCCGACAGCCCCACCTCCAGCTGCAGATAACTTCGATGCTACGGGAAGAAAGCTGGAAGGGGGAACAACATGTATTGCTGGGGGTTGGGGAGGGAAACCTTGTCCTGCAACATCAAATAAAAACTCTTCATGAGATACATGCCATAAATTTATCCAACTGCATTTTGAAGCTACTCAGATTCTTTGCCCACACAACTGCCCCTGGAAACTTGGGGAATGAGGAAGCTGCTTCTCTCCCCACCCAATGCAAGGGGAAGGAAAAACTAAACTTTTGCCCCAAGTTTGTCTCTTCTCTCCTCACCCCCTTGCTCTTCTCCCATGCCCTGGCTCCTCCTCCTCCTCCTCCCCAAGTCTCCCACATGGATTGTCACCTTCTTTGAAGCTTTGACCCAAAGAAGGTGAGGCTGCATCAGAAAGGGGGCAGGGCAAAGAGACTCTCTATCCCTTTCCATTGCTGTCATGCTCCCTTGGAATGTCATAGCATCATACAGGGGGGCAGGCCATATTAGAAAGAGGAAGGGAAAGACACTTTGCTCTGCCCCCTTTCCAACGTTGTCCCGTCCTCTATCATTACCTTACACCCTAGCATACCTTCCAACATTACCTTTTTGCCCAGTATAGTAATGGGTTTTGTTATCTCATACCAGCAGTGCAAGATTTATACTGGGTTCAGCAGATAGAGGGGGGTCATTAACACCTTGTTAATCCAGCAGAAGAAAGAGCTTCCCTAGGTTAGCAGCCCAGGGTGCTGATCTCGTCATTCATTGATGGGGATGGGGTTGGAGGTGGGAGAAGAATCCAGATCATCTTTTCTCACTCTAAAAAGCTTGAGATAAGCACAGGTATCAAAGAAAAAAGAAAGAGGCAGGAGGAAGCTTTGTGCTTGGGATCAAGATGAAAACTTTAAAAGGTAGGAGAGGTGCGAGCATGTTTGACAATTTAGTGTGCTGAAAGGGACTGTCATTGCTTTTATCTGCGATCCTTTGAGTGTCTTTAGAACTAAAATTTTAGAGTCGGTCAATGCACCCAGTTAAGAATTTTGACTTTTTAATAGGCTGAGTTGTAACTCGATCAGTACTGCATATACAAACGTGTATACACAGAGCCTCTCACACAGACACCTTTTTTTCCAGCTCAGCCCCATAGTTAAGCCCTTTTTAAATGGGTTGTGGCTGCAGGGGGATGGGTGTGCATGCGGCAGCATGGGCAGTACGGGAGATGGTGCTATACACGGGCGCACACAGATTCCCCATGCATCCCTACATATGGAGCAATTGCCGTTTTGACCAATTGCTCCGTGAGTAGGAAGTGGGTGGAGGTTGGTGTGCATGCATGTTTTGCAGGAGTGCACATGCATGCCCACCCACCTGCCGTGCAGTCACACAGGCGGCATCCACTCATGCCCACGCAACAGACCTGCATGGGCATGAGTAGTAGTAGTATTATTTATTATAAACATTTATATAGCGCCAGACGTGTCACCTGGTGCTGTACAAAACATAGAAATAGACGTGGTCCCTGCCTGTGGCTTACAATCTAAAAGACAAGGAGGGGGAGACAGGGGAGAAGACAGACAAACATTCAAGCGGATGCAAAGTCTCAGGTGCGTGTGCTTAGTTTGGTTACAATCAGGTTGGTTACAGCAATCTGCTGAGGAGGGCAGATAGTAGGTACATGGGAAACAACTAGCAGGCATTGGGAAAGGCGGCGAGGAAAAAGTGGGTCTTAAGGAGGGATTTGAAGGAGCGGAGGGAGGGAGAAAGGCGGATGTGGGCAGGAAGGGAGTTCCAGGCATGGGGGGCAGCGAGGGAGAAGGGTCGAAGGCAGTTTGGTGAGCAGGAGAAATGAGGGAGAGTGAGGGAGGGGACAGAGGAAGAGCGGAGAACACGTGGAGGAGTGTGTAGGGAGATTAGGTTTGAGAGGTAGGGAGGAGCTTGGTTGTGGAGTGTTTTGAATGTGAATACCAGGAGTTTAAACAGGATACGTTCAGGTAGGGGGAGTCAGTGAAGAGAGAATAGGAGAGCCTGCACATGGTCGAAGCGACGGGCAGAGTGAATGACCTTGGCAGCGGAGTTTTGGATTGCGATAAGGGGGGACAGGTGAGAGTGAGGGAGTCCAGCAAGGAGGAGGTTGCAATAATCGAGGCGAGAGATAACCATGGCATGAACAAGGATTTTGGCCGAGGTGGTAGAGACAAAGGGGCGGATCCGAGCAATGTTATGGAGGACGAATCGGCAGGATTTGGCAACAGAGTCAATGTAAGGTTTAAAAGAGAGGTGCGTGTCGAAGATGAAGCCCAAGCTGCGGGCTTGGAGAACAGGATGGATGGTGACTCCAGTGATGCAGATGGGCAGGTTAGAGGGAGGAAGAGGAGGGAGGAAAAATGAGGAGTTCAGTTTTGGCCATGTTGAGCTCGAGTTGACGTCGGGA
>QEPC01011796.1:4084273-4110378 GCA_003113815.1 Sphenodon punctatus | reverse complement strand
GTATTGGAGAGGGTCCAGGGAGGAGTTGGCAGAGAGGAGGTCCAGGCAGCAGGAGTAGATGACACATTCCAGAAGCTTTGAGGCAAAGGGAAGGAGGGAGACTGGCTGGTAACTAGAGGGATGAGAAGGATCCAGGGTGGGCTTTTTGAGGATGGGGGAGACAGTGGAGTGTTTGAAGGCAGAGGGGAAGGAGCCTGTGGAAAGGGAGAGATTGATGACATGTAGAAATGGGGGGGCGACAGTGGGAGCAATAGAGGTCAGGAGGCGGGTGGGGATCGGGTCGAGGGGGCAGGTGGAGGGGTTGGATGAAGAGAGCAGGGCGAAGATTTCCTCAAGAGAGGCAGGAGGGAACGATGTGAGGAGAGAGGGGGGTGGGGGAGGGGGGGTACGGGAGGAGGAGGTGGGTGGGAGGCAACGTTTGGACGGATCTTGTAAATCTCTGAGGTGAAGAACGATGCAAGATCCTGAGAAGGAAGGGAAGAGGGCGGAGGAGGGCAGGGGGCTTTAAGAAGGGAGTCAAAAGTAGAGAAGAGGTGGCTAGGGTCGTGAGAGAAAATTCAATCCTGGAGGCATAATGAGTGAGTGCTTCTCTTAAATGTTTTCATAAATACATGCAGATTAATGTAGATTACAGGTGAGATGAAATGTACCTATTTTTCTCTGTTAAATGTTGGAGGGTTTGCCCTAGACACCCCAGGGAAATAGAAGCTTTGCCTGGAGATGAGTTTTTAAAAACCCAAAGATTTTGGGTCAAACCCAATCCTGAAGGCATACTCCCCATGCATATTGGGTCATCCCAAGAGAGTGATGTGGACATGAGGAGCAAATACTAACATGTATTTTGTACCATTATTCTGTCTGCTGTGAAGCAAACGAGCTCCACCTGTTGATCAGATTCTTCCAACTAGCTTGTGGAATGTGAAGCAATCAGCACATGCACTTTCTCCAGCTGATTTTTCTTGGCAGCAGCCATGAAAAGTCCTGAGTTGTGTAATAAGAGATCAAGAACAGCGCAGTTAGCAAACATACAACATTCCAGGATATTGACCTAGCCTGCTATCTGAGGGAGGTGTAATTATTTGTAAAACAAAGCAGGCCTTAGATTGTGTAATATTTGCTCTTGTCATTCATTCTCTTTGAAAAGAAAGGGTGTAGATCTAGATTTGCATTGACCTTTTGTGCTGTTAGTGGGTGGAGGAAATGCGGAGGTGTTCTTTCTATCTGCATTAGCAGGGTAGGAAATTAGCCTGATAGCGCTGCTTCTGATTAAGAATTAGAGAAGAATTTAAAGTAGAAAGAATGAATGTAAAGTGGGGGAACCTCTGGCTTGTGGGCCAGATCCAACCACCAAGTGTTTTTTATTTGGTCTCTTTCCAGTTCCTGGATCAGGCCTGTAAAGCCAACCCATAGCCTCATGCACTGAAAGAATGAGCTCAGGGGAAGGAGGCAGGGAGATGAGGGCCTGTACTCGTGCATAGGGGATGAATCCATGACATAGATCCATGATCTTGACCCTCCCCATCCTGCGTGCATCGGTTAAGCATCCCTGCTCTCAACTTCTATCCCTGCAATGCAGTATTGTCAATGATTATAATTTTAGTGCCCCCTGTACAAAACCCCCATTTCTCCAGGTTGTTAGGTGAGGATTCTCAGCTTTTTTTTTTTTTTTTAAAAAGGATGATGGAGGACTGCATTCGCCATGGGTGAGACTCTGCAGAGCATAGCCGGTGCTGGGTTATCACAGTGTCAACCACTTTTCCCCATGAACAAACCAGTACACGACCACCCTGCTGATGTCGGTGTTGTCTGAATGTAGCTCTAGTTTCTAGCACTCACGGCTGTAGAGAGGAGCTTGAACACGTACGCAAGCTAAAGGGTGAAAACAGACGTCCACTTTAACTCCACTCTAACATTTCTTATGCCTGTTGCAGGGCTGCATAGGGCTTCAATAAAGCTCTGCAATATCCTGCATAAGAAATGTTAAAGTGGTGGTGAAGCAGAGTTATGTGCATGTCTGTTTTCACCCAGTGACAAAAAGCCAGAGCATGTTTTAACAATATTCCTATACTGTATGTTACTAAGAATCTCATGTTTTTGAAACTAATAATCTGGAACCAGGAATTTATGGTGGTTCAATAGTTGAGATTGACAATGCTGTTAGGCAAGTGTTTGCCCTTTTTTTAAAAATGCCAAATTCTAATAAACTTCATCCCCAATTTTTGACATATGGAGTGTCTCCTGGACACCACAATGCAATTCTACACCATATGGAGAGTGCCTGCAGATTTTTCTGGCTGATGTCAGCAGTTATATTTCAGTGCATATGCTGCCTGTTATAAAGTGATTAATGCTTGTCAGCCATCTATTTTTCATGCATACATAGCCCAGTGCTGTTCTGTTTTGGCTGCTTCTTGGCTTTGTCCTGCAGAGAGTGGTACAGGACATTTTCAGCAGACTTTTTAGGGATACCAAATTCCACACTAGAAATCCAATGTATATAAACTAGTGGTATTTCCAAATGGCCCAGAAATTAGGGTTCGTAGGCAGCTTTTAAGCTGTAATACTGGCCATGCTGCTTTAGAATTCTGTTTTACGCACAGGGCAGAGGTCAGCAGTGCAGGCAAGTATCACAATTCCAGGCTGATTCCAGTGGCGACTTTCAGACCGCTCCAGAATATGACTTGGAAATCTTACTATAGATAGATATTTATTCAAGGCACCGGCTTCTGGCATGGCCAACAAATAACAAAGCAAACATAAAGCAATACCAACTAATACAAATAACACAAAAAGAACGATAAACCATCTAGGAAACTCAACAAAATACATAAAATTAAAAGACCTTACAGTCAATTAAATATAATATATATATAGATAGATATAGATATATGGCATTTAAACCATTTTATCTGAGTAACTAAAAAACGAAGGGAAATTGCAAAATACCTTTAGTTCAGGGGGCTCCCAATTTTAACTTTAAACGGGCGTAAATAGAGTCCCGTCTCCTTGTAGCCAAAAGTAAAAATTTTGCAACAGCCAACAAATAATCAGGTGATACTAAATTACTCAAATAAACAAAGGGTTCCATAGCTCCTACGTTTTTCTCAGCCAGCAAGGGAGTTAGCCATATTTCCCTTAACTGTTTATAGTATGGGCAACTTAGAAGAAAGTGCTCGACTGTTTCTATTGCACACAAAAAACACAAGCATCTACGATCTTCATAAGGGATCCTTGAGAGCCTGCCTGCCAGAACTGCAGTCTGGATCTGTTGAAAACGGAGGAGAGTATACTGCCTCCTCAATTGCCAATTGCTTAATAGGTCCAGATAGGGTTCCCCATTGAAACTATGTTTGGAAACACCCAAATTGGGGGCCACCCTCTATGACCTAAGGGCTGCAAGGTCTTCCTGAATAGCTTGGTCTCTGGAACTCAGCTCCATTTCTTTTTTTCATGGCAGTAACAGCCTTGCCCTGAAAATAGAGGAAGGAGAATCCAAGCTTATTTAGGACTAAAGACAGATACTTAAGCCATGGGTATCTTACTAGATACACCTGCAGCTTTTCCTCTGTTGGCCACCTGAGGTTGCTGTGCTGCAACTAGCAGCACTGGTAGAATGTGCAACTAGGAACCTCTTATTTGTGAACAGGAACGGATACATTACAGCATAGCTGCCTTCCTCGTCCCATCCCCTCCAAGCTGAACAACAGTGGCCTCCTCCCATTAACCTTCCAGCATGTACTTAGGTCTCACTGACTTAAATGTCGTGCCAGCAGTGGCATCCTTGAGAAGTGTGGGGCCCCAGGGAAGGAAAGAGACCCTGGTGGAACTCCTGCTGGGACACCTTGGTGGATGCAGAAACCCTAATTTGGGTCCCTTTTGAGCCCAAATTAGGGTCCCTTTTGAGCCCAGGACCCATTGTAAGTCATTGCAATCAGAACCTGGTGGAACCGTCCACATTGCAGTGTCCCTAGTTGGGTGAGTGCACTCTGATGAGATCTCTTCTAGCATTGGGTCTAGACTGTGGGTCCGTGCACTTAGAAAGCCTGGTGGGCTCTCTGCTGGCATGGGCTCCCCTGCAGGAAGGTACAGTCAGAGTTTGGCGGTGCATGTGCCAGTGCATGGACCAGTGCAGCTCTACCAGATGCACATGGCGCCCCTGTGTGAATATGATGTTAGTGCTTAAGTGTTCTGTTGAATAGTGAGGGATGTAAGAACTGTGACATGCTTTGCTGGACTGATTCAAAAGAGTTTGTATCAGTACAATGTATTTAATGTTGCTGTGCTGTAGAAACCTTCAAATACCTATTGAAACCCAGAAAACACAAACATTTCATGACTTAGTTCTTTGATCAGTGCAGTAATCGGGCATATGTTTTTATTCAACTGCTCTTGGATTATGGTATTCTGTGTCCCTATCATCTTTGTGCTGCAGGAATTTACTCTGTTGGCAGAGACAGATGGCGAAGCCTAGAATATCTCACTTTTTTTTTTTATCAGGCCCCTGGCCAATCCTCACAGGGCTGTCACAAGGTTTAATCCTGCATATAGCAGCTTGAATATGCAGTCTCATCTTCTGCTCAGCAAGAAAAAAGGTACTTTTCAAACAAGACAAAATGACAAGTGTTTAGCAAGATGAATATATATCTCTGTATTAGATGGGTTTGATAAATGTTCTGTACATTTGATCTATTTTCCTGGATGCTGCTGGGGACATTCTATGCAATAGCCCAAATCAGATGAGTGGCCACCTGCCCATCTATTACATGGCTGCCAAACGTTTACCCGCCCCCTCTGCCCTGCAGACCCCACTCACGGCATCATCTCGGAAAATGTGCAGGCGCATACTGGCTAAGGCGGGTGGATGTGCACCCACTGGCTGCCTCCCATCTGTTAGGGTGCATGCAGCCTCTGCACACGTACACGTTTGTCAGGACCATAGAGTCCTGGGTGGAAAGCCTAGAGCAGTCCAGGGAGTGAGCACTCCCTCTGCTCTCACAGGTACTGTGCCTGTTTGCCTTCGCTTTATGGAGCACTTCAAAAAGGTGTTCAAAAAAGCAAAAGTAAACAAGAAAACTGACAAAAACCACAGTGGGGGTGGATTCCTGTACTCAAGGATCACCATGGTTGTGAATCGGGAGAGGGGTGGGGCAGAGGGCAGTGCGTTTGTCATGCAGAACCTGTGCAAGGGGCAGTTGCGCATGAGCTTCATGAAGGAATCCTAGACTCCAGCAGGGTAATATTTCTTTTGTTTTTTACCCACAGTAGTACTTCCCTTCTCTTGTGGTGGGGACCACAGTTCTCTGCCAATAGGGCATCATGGGATATGACTTTCATCAGAGTGAATGCAGACTTCAGTACAGGCAAGCATATAAGCAAACAACCACCACCATGCAGTTAATTTGGAGCAAAGTTATAACTCTTGTGACTATTACTATTATTATTATTATTACAAGCATTTGTATAGTGCCAGCGGTGTACCTGGCACTTTACATAGCAATGAGATAGACGCGGTCCCTGCCTCTGGCTTACAATCTAATAGACTAAGAAGTGGGAGACAGGGATAGGGGACATATGGAAAGACAAGGGATAGAAACATTCAAGTGGATGTGGAGTCTCAGGTGCACATGCTTGGCTTGGTTGCAGTTAGGCAGACAGTGAATGTTGAGATGGGAGTACTAGTGGGCGTCAGGGAAGGCGTCGAGGAAGAGGAGGGATTTGAAGGAATGGAGGGAGGGGGCGGGGCGGATGTGGGCAGGGAGGGAGTTCCAGGCATGGGGCCAGCAAGGGAAAAGGGACGAAGGTGGTTAGGGGAGCAGGGGAGATGAGGGAGGGGGCAGAGGAGGAGCAGAGAGTGCGTGCATGAGTGTGTAAGGAGATGAGGGCTGAGAAGTGGGGGGGAGCAGGTTGTGGAGGGTTTGGTAGGTAAATACCAGGAGTTTGTGAAGGATGCGTTGGGGGAGGGGGAGTCAGTGAAGTGAGGAGAGGAGAGGCTGCATGTGGTCAAAGCGACGGGCCAAGTGGATGACCCTAACAGCGGCGTTAAGGGAGGATAGATGAGAGCAGGGGAGGCCAGTAAGGAGGAGGTTGCAGTAGTCAAGGCGGGAGATGACCATGGCGTGAACAAGGGCTTGGGCTGAGGAGACCAAGAGAACGAGGCGAATCCGAGCAATGTTATGGAGGGCAAAGCAATAGGACTTGGCGACGGAGTCGATGTAAGTAAGGTTTAAAGGAAAGGTGAGATCGAAGACGAAGCCCAGGCTACGGACTTGGGGAACAGGACTGATGGTGACTCCATCAATGAGGATGGGGAGAGAGGAAAGATAAGGAGTTCAGTCTTAGTCATGTTGAGCTTGAGCTGACGTTGGGACATCCAGGCAGAGATATCAGAGAGACGGTTGATGAGGCGAGCTTGGACAGAAGGGGAAAGAGAGTGGGTGGAGAGAGAGAGTTGAGTATCATCAGCGTAGAGGTGGTATTGGAAGCCATAGGAGGCAATGAGTTTGCCAAGGGACAGGGTGTAGATAGAGTATTAACTTGTGCATGTTTCCATGAACACACTTTTTAAATAAAAATAAAAATTGTGCAGGTACTTTTCTATACTGTATGGGCGGCTACATGTTTGTGGATACAAAGGCAGTAGTTCTCAAAGTTTTACCACCACGTCCTACTTTTACCAAAGCACATTGATGCAAGTCCCATGCTACTGTTTGCTTGATACAATATTCATCTATATCAGTCATTAATTAAAGACTAAAAGGCACTTTGTATGTATGGGGCAATCAGAACATATGGGAAACCACTGTTCCTCCCTGGAATTAATATATAGCAATCATTAAATTGAATGCTAACACATAGAATTGCATACAAAATGCAATACATCAAATGAATATGGTATTAAGGTTAGAAGAAACCCATGCACTAAAAAGTAAGAAAATGTCAGAATTAAGGTGGTTCATACATCATTGTCCTCCATTTGATCCAGTCTTTCAGCACTGTTACTTTCTTCACTTGATTTATTTAATCTTTACCTTTACATTATAGATTAGATGTTCCCAAAACGGTGCAAACTGTGGATGGGATCATGCTCCCAATTGATATCTGATATACTTTGCCTCTCTTTGTTGCAGTCTGGCTCTGATGATTATATTTCGGTCTAAAAAATGGGGTCACACTGGGAAGAAAAGGGGTTGGGGACCAGTGCTCTAGAGAAACCGCAATCAGATTCATATTCCGAGCATGCATCAAGGCAAACATTCCAGGAAGACTACCCACAAAGACTTTGAGAATGGCAGTCTGGTGCCATTCACGAGAGTTTTTCAACATGGGGTGTGCAAAATGTATCTTGAAGGGAGGCAGCTGCCATCTCCCAATTCTGTTCTAGCTGTGTTGAGTGGAATTTCCAAAATCTGTGACATGATTTCTGATTCATGCTTCAGTGCTCTGAGCTAGGGGAGTGAGGGCTGCAGCAGCGTGTGTGTGTGTGTGTGTAGTAGGAGAATACTAAGAACCACAACCGTGGGTGCAGTGTTTGGAAAACACTGTCTTACACCACAAAACCTTCCTTCCTATGCCATGGAATCCCTGTCCCATTAGGACCTGCGGTTAGTGCTGTAATAAAGATAAATCCTTGTAAGGACAGCAACATATTCTGTGTACCCTTACTCTTAATCCTGTATTTTCCTGTGGTGTCTCCCAGTAAATTTTTAAACCTCAAAACATGGCAAGATTTCCCAGAAAGCAGTGACATGCAAAATGTACGCAGTACTGACTACTACTGAGAGTGTCAGAAACTTCAAAAGATTTGCAGACAGGTGTGGAAAACAAAGAGCCACTCGGTTCCTACGCATCTGAGGTATGTCAGGAGGAAGTACAGCATGCTAGATTAGACAGTTTTATTGTCTTTCGCTTAGTGACCTTTTTAACACTAATGTCCCATTCTGAGATGTTTCAAGTTCAGTCATGCATCTGGCATAGCATGCAAGCGGCAGGAGTGTGTGTGTGTAGTAGTATACACGCATGTTGCTACTATACCTTCTCAGCAATAGGTCCATTTTAACTGTAAACGGAGACATTTTCCAGCTGCATTACAAATTTTTACCTGTGCCTTCGCTGATGCATAAAAATGGGGGATTTTTTCAAGCTATTTCAGATCCTTTTCTCAAGTGTTTTTTAAAGAATTATTTTGGTTACTTAATCATTTTGTTAAATACTCCTTATTTTAATCTGGAAGCACGGTGATTTTTTTAGTTTTAATGCAGTTGCTTTGGCATATTATCATAAATATTTATATAGCGGTAGTGTTGAAAGGTCTTACGTGCTACTAAGACAGACATAGATCAGGACTTCGCTGTTATAGCTATTGCATGCACTCCTAGACACACACACACACGCGCGCACAAAAGACTCCTCGCTCCTCCAAGAAGTTTATAATTTAACTATAATAAAAGCTAGGACAGGTTGATAGATCGATTGGGTAGAAAGGGCACAAGGAAATCATTAGACAAGTGAGACCTGATAAGTCAGACCCTTTTGTCTGAACTAGGGCTAATATTTGATTCTTGCTTTCTCTCATTCCTTGACGAGAATCAGGATTCTCAGCTCATTCTTGCAAATAAGAATGAGATGGGATTGCCTGGATTCTCACTGAGAAACGTGAGAATCTCAAGAACGCCCTCCCCAACTGACTCACCTGGCTGCCTTTCCAAGTCGGGCTGCTCTAGAGCTGCTCCAGGACTGCTCTCCCCACTCAGCTTCTCTGCAGGGGCAGAGGGGGAAGCAAGGAGGCCACTTCCCATCTCAGGGGGTAGAAAATAAAATCACTGCACACATGTAAAATGGCTGCTGGGGCCATTCTGTGCATGTGAAGCCCTTTTCCAAATGGTACTGGCAGCATTGCTGCCATTTTGGAAAAGGGCAGCCGGTCTGCGTGTGTGCAATCATACAGAACTGCCCTTTTCCAAAATGGTGGCAACAGTGCCAGTGCCATTTTTGAAAAGAGCTGCGCATGCACAGAAGGCCCCCAGTGGTCATGTTGCAAATGTGCAGTGATTTGTGTTCAGTTTTTTTTTCCCCCAAGATATCTTGCAAGACTTCACACCGTTAGTGAGATCTTTTCAAGCTAAGGGCTCTCGATTCTCACAAGATTCTTGCAAGAATCAAACTGATTCTCGTTCCAGCCCTAGTCAGAACACATCAAAATTCCAGACCCCATTACGTTCCCCCTTAGGGCTTGTTGTCACAGACACATTTGAGGGGGAGGTAAGTGACTCCTAACTCACTTTCACCTCCCTTGTGTTCCCATGGGCAAGAATGTTAAAATGAGGATAAAGAGGAAATGCTTACTTCTTTAAACAAGTGGGTTTAAAGAAGGGAGGGTTGCTCAAATCGACTGGAGGGTGGTCATCTGTTGTCCCAGCAACCATCAGCATTTCCTCTAGTGTTTTCCACACTGTGTATTGGCCTTGTGCAGAGTTATTGCAGACTGCTTGTTATTCCAGCTTCCCTTACTGGCAATTGCCTGCAAGATTAGGAGAGGGAGAGAGATACTTAAGTTACCCTTGGTTCTCTCTGTTCATGGGAACAAAGAAGACAGGAGAAGGTAGTTACTCTGGAGTAATTCCTTTTGCTTTTCTGTGAGAACGAGCCCTTAGGGGCATGGTGGAGGAGGGTTTCCAAAATGCCCAGATTTGTTGAGCCTTGACTCCTCCTGATGGGGGGCAGAGTGGGAGCTGGGGCTGCTGCAGGCTGACGGACAACATAATGCCGCACATCAATTGCTTGGTGATGCAAATGTTTTGTTGCTGATTAGCTTCCACTAACAGCAACAACAGCAGCTGATCAGGAGTAAAACACCTTCATTACCAAATAGTTGATCAGCAGTAGCATCCTCCTCCCCATCCACCTCCAGCAATGTCAGCCCAAGCCAGGAAGAGAGCCATGACTTGTAGCTTCTAGAGTTGTATAGACTCTTGTTGTTCTGAGTGTCTCCTGAAGTATCTGGAACTGGTTGAGTCCACTGTACTGACCAGCATATGCAACACTCTCAGTTTGCCAAATCCTTGACTAATCAGCTGGCTGAGAACATTAAAAAAGGCCAATGTTTAAAATGGACAAGGAAATGATGTAGCTCAGATGAGTTGTATACCTGTAAAACCAGTGCAGGAAACAGATTTGGTCACAGATTTGGCCACAGCTACACAACAGCTGTGCTGAGCACACCTATATCCCCCATTGGGTTCAGTGGGAACAGCCAGTGCTTAACATCTGTGAAAATCAGGGCCTGATGTCATAGCTATGGAAAATAGCCTTTTAAAACATGAAAATATAACCAGATGCCTGGTTCTTGGTTTCCTCCATACTATTCCTGATGACCATTTTGGCCACTGATAAAGCTTTTTATCAGCTTTGTTTATACCAGCAGTTCGCAGAGTTCCTCAGACTCTGACACCGCTGTACCCCTCAACCCTTGAGGCAATTTTTTTTTTAAAAATCACTAGTATGAACCCAAACATTGAAAAATGTCATGTTTGGTTGTGTAGATTCAGTCTGCTTGGACCCTGTTTAGCAGTGCCATAAGACCTAGTTCGGGATCTCCTTGGCTTAGGTTCAAATTGTCTCTTCCTTCAAGATCACAAGCCTGAAACAGCTCATTTGGGAGTAATCCAGTTCTGGGTGCTTGAAGCTTGACTGAACCAAGTACAGAGAGCCAAAAGACCTGCATACAAGTCTTTTAAGTTCTAATAATTCAAGTTGCTCTTCCCTAGTCTGATGTGGGAGATTGTGTGAGGTAAGTGTGCATGTGTGAGACAGAGTGCAAATGTGAGAGTCTCACAAATCACTTGGGTTAGTGAATCTGCCTGTGCATTCTCCATAAAGTCCCTAGTACAGCCCCCTGCATAGGGTGGTCAGATATGCAATTTTTAGAGGACACTTACGAAAAATACAGGTTGCAGGGGTGCATGGCTCCAATGCAGCCCTACAACCTGTCTTTCTCATAAGTGTCCTCTAAAATGTACATATCTGGGCACCCTACCACTGTGTCGCTGCAGGACCTGCCACACCTAGGGTTTCCGTCTTTCACAGTTTGACCCTGAGACTCTTATTTTGGCCCATGGAAGTCTCTGGGTCAAAGTGTGAAAGGTAGCATCTCTAGCCGCACCCCACCTATCTGCACAGAAAAATCCATCCAATAGCCACAAATAGAGACCAGGACCAATCAGAGCATACCAATGCCTGAATTAACAGAGAGAAACTGTGACATGTCCCTACCCCCCTGCTCCCCCAAACATGAGAATCAATGGGTGTTTTCAGACGTGACAAGATCACAGTGAACCACGCTGAATCCTACATGTGGTCATTGTGCCCTGCACGTCTGTTCGGCGGCCGCCAGATGTTCGCCACACTGAATACCCACATGGGGTCAATTTCAACCACGCTTCCCGGGCCACCGGTGCGAAAATCCCCAGAAGCGTGGTGAAAGTGATTCCCGGCCAGAACAAAAAAAGAGTAACGTCTGGTTGGCAATCACGGCCCGGAATCCCCGGTGGGATTCCGGGCCATGGTCAAACCGGCCCAACGCTGCGGCGGCATTGGCCTCCCTGCCCGCCTGTCTCCCCGGAGGGCGGGCGGCGAGGGAACGTGAAGGGGGCAGGGCCATGCGGCTGCACATTGCACTGCATGGCCCCACCCCCTCCCTGATTCCCTGCCGGGATCCCCGGCACATCTGTTTGCCGTGATCCCGGCGGGGAATCTCTGGGTTGTTTTCGGGATGGGGCAAAGTCGCCCCGTCACGTCTGAAAACGCCCATAGTGTCATTGTCATGACATCAAGACCAGCTGAGACAAGCATCATGGGGGGGGGAGTGGGAAGTAACAGCAACTGAGAGCTCTCTGTTTAAAATATTTACCTGCAGTTTCAGGTCAGAATTAAGAATAAATGTGCCATGGACTTGGATCAAAGGCTTAAGCAAGTGGCTTTCTTTAGCTCTGTTCCATAATGTGAAGTGCTCACTACAGTTATAGCTGACATATCTATGACAAGAGGCTGAGGAAAAGCTATTTCTCCCCCCCTACCTCCTTTTATTATTTGTTTATTTTTGCACGCAAATGGCCTTTTCTGATCTACATTTTTTTTTCCTTAAATGTCAACCGAATTAAAAGCTTTAAGCTTTTGCAGTTTTCAATCAGATGTTTTCTACTTATTGAAAATGAAGATTATTCCAAATAAAAAGTTTTGATTACCATTTTTATTGGTGGGGGGGGGGAATGTGGTCTACTTTGAACCCAGTGAAATAAAAATGACTCCCCCTCCCCCCAATTTCCACATTGCCCATTTTAAAAATTGCTATAGTCCTAGGATGTCTTTTGAACATAAAACGTGAACATGCTACTGTTTCTGTCTTCCTTCTAAACAAAAGAAATATGGTTGCTGTCTAGGTCATTCAGAATGATCTTCACTGTCAGTTAGATGCCATAAAAGTTGTTTTAGTCTGTGAAAAGTTTGTTCATGACCAATAAACATATAACATAAAAGATCCTGAGCTGGTGTAAATCAGTGAAGTTAGTAGAGCTACAGAGATTTGCACCAGCTCAGGACTTGGTTCAGTGACTCTATCTCTTCTTTTTTCCAGTGATGGAGTTACTGCACTAGTAACCATAGCAACAGCTATCAGAGCTGGCAGCAAGCCCCTCTGGCTTGGTGGCAACGCAGGACCTTTCCCAGTGTTGTGTCTTGTTGACTGTAAGCAAACTAGGGAGGGGCAATAGAGATGGTGGCAATCCGTGACAGCGACAGGGCAGCAAGGCCTGCTGTGAAGGGGTTATGATGTCCAGCCTTGAGCATACTTCCCAACAGTTCCTATTCAGGAGGGACAGTTCTCTTTGGGTGCTGAATTCCACTTGTTTCATTTTCAGAGTGTGAAAGTCACTTTTTAAAGAGAGAGAGAGAGAGAAACAAAAAGACCAGTATTCAAACAGCAGGCACATCTTTTCTGGTCGCCCCTCAGGAGAGGCACTTGAGAGGAAAATGGAGAAATGATGCAACAAGAAACTAGGACCACATTAACACTGTTGGGAATTTTTATTAATGGTTAGAAAAAAAACAAAAACCAAAAGCAGCTTGAATTGTTAGTAGCAACAGCTTAGTAGTAATCAACACCTTGGAGATTGTTTCTAGATTAAAGTAAACTACTTTATTGAGAAGTACATTGTGATAGGAAAGGCCTATCCCTAGTCTTACTAGCTACTAGCTGCCACCAGCATGGTGGCCAGACATGTTGAAGGTCAGAGAGAGAATTTAGGAATAATGGAGAATGGTCAGGAAGAAGGAGGAAGTCCAAATAGGAACTTCCTGGGCACATCCCACCTGGGAGGGGGCTTAGAAGCAGAGATCAGGAAAGGTTAAAGTGACATTCACACTAACTCACTATCTCTACTCCCAAATGCCCCTAGTGGTCATTAGGGTTTGTTGGTGCAAAAGGTGATGTCATCTGGAGCTGTTTTTCCAACACCCCTTCTCATCGCCTGTCGCACCGGCTCACGACTCCCATTCGCTCACGTAGCATCTGGAATCGATTCCTTGGTAGTGGCTTGGTCAGTCCATCTGCCACCATTTCTTCAGTTGGGCAATACTTCAAGTCAATTAGCCCTTCTTCCTGTGCCTCTCGAACATAGTGGTACTTTATGTCAATGTGCTTCGTTCGAGACTTGGACTTCTCCATTTGTGAGAGCTTAATGCAACTCTGGTTGTCCTCAAACATCGTGGTAGGCTTTGGCTCTTCAATTCCAAAGTCCAACAGCAGCTTGTGTATCCACACAGCTTCCCTGCATGCTTCACTAGCTGATATGTATTCTGCTTCTGTTGATGAGAGTGTAACAAGTGACTGCTTCCTGCTAGTCCAACTTATGGCTCCATCTCCATAGAGAAACAGGTGTCCACTGGTGGACTTGCGATCAGCTATGTCTTCAGCCCAATCTGCATCCATGTATCCCACCAGTCTAGGGTTGCTGCTTACTGGAATCTTCAATGCGTAGTGCGCGGTACCCTTCAGGTATCTCCCCAGTCTCTTGACTGCAGTCCAGTCATTCTTGGTTGGGGCACTTACTTTCCTGCTTAAGATTCCCACCGCTGTGGCAATATCTGGCCTTGTCACTGTGGCTATGTACAAAAGCTTGCCAATCGCTTTTCTGTACTGGTTGTTGCCTGCCAGAGGCTCATCATCTTCCCTTTGTTTCAGGAAATTGACATCCATTGGTGTACTGACCTCATTGGCATCTGTCAGTCCCAGACATTCCAAAAGATCCTTGATCTTTGCTTTCTGGTTGAGAAGATAACTTCCATCTTCTTCTTTTTCTATTTGAATGCCAAGGTAGTGTGAGATGCTTCCAAGTTCCTTCACCTCTACTTCCTTGTTTAGGTGCTCAACAATCTCGTGACTGTCTTGCTCCTGTTCACAACAGATGATCAGATCATCAACATAAGTCAGGATATAAGTCCACTTATTGTTTCTGAATCTTGAGTACAGGCAGGGGTCAGCTTTTCCTTGTGTGAACCCTTCCTTAAGCAGTAGCTGATTCAGTTTCTCATTCCATGCTCTAGCTGCTTGCTTCAAGCCATAAATGCTCTTCTGGAGTTTGCATACAAGCTTCTCCCTTCCAGGTTGCTCGAAGCCTGGTGGCTGCTGCATATAGATGTCTTCCTCAAGTTCTCCATTCAGGAATGCAGTTTTGACATCTAAATGGTTAACATGCATCTTTCTGGAAGCTGCTATGCTAAGTAGTGTTCTGATGGAAGTGTGCTTGACAACTGGTGCAAATGTTTCATCATAGTCTTCTCCATATATTTGGGAGTATCCCTTGGCTACTAGTCTGGCTTTGTAGCGCTGTACATCCCCTTCTGCATCTTGCTTGATTTTGAAGACCCATTTGCAACCTACAGGTTTTCTTCCAGCAGGTAGTTCCATAAGTGTCCAGGTTTTGTTCTTGTGTAGAGATTCAATCTCTTCCTTTGCTGCTTTCCTCCATTTTTCAGCTTCATGGGTTGGCATCCTGTCAACATCCTTCCATGTGCTGGGTTCTTGCAGCTCTGCACTTGTGGTGAGGTAGGAGTATTTCAAGGGTGGAACTCCTTTGTTGGACCTCTGTGAGCGCCTGGGTTCTGGCTCAGCTTCTGTGACCCCTTCTGAATCTGCAGCTTCTGTAACCCCTTCTGAATCTGCAGCTGGTTCTGGTTCACAGCTTGGCATTTGGTAGCTGAAGGCCTGCTCACTTGGTTCCTCTTGCATCTGGATCCTTGGCTCCAGGTCTGGTAATTCACCTTTGGTTGGTCTGTGTCTTTCATCAAAGTACACAACATTGCAAATTTCAATATTACCAGTTTCAACATCAAGAATTCTGTATCCTTTGCCTCCTAAAACATATCCACATAAAACTCCTTTCTTGCTTCTGCAATTCAACTTGTTTCTCTTTGCCTTTGGTATATATGCATACACATCACAACCAAAAACTCTGATGTGATTTAGGCTAGGCTTGTGTCCAAACCACAGTTCAAATGGAGTTTTCTCTATGGCTTTAGTTGGCAATCTGTTCTGCAGATAGCTGGCAGTCATCACTGCTTCTCCCCAGAACTTGCTTGGCAAACTTGCATCTTTCAACATACATCTTGCCATCTCCATTAGGGTTCTATTTTTCCTTTCTGCAACACCATTCTGCTCAGGAGAGTATGGGGCTGTAGTCTCATGCTCAATTCCCTGTTCTCTCAGAAAGGATTTCATTTCGTTTGAGGTGTATTCGCCTCCATTGTCTGACCTTAGTCTCTGAGGCTTTCTCCCAAACTTGTTGCTGACCAATGCAACATACTCTTTAAACTTTTCAAACACTTGACTTTTCTCTCTCAAAGTGTAAACATAGGCAAATCTTGAGAAATCATCAATAAAAGTAACTATGTACAGGTTTCCTCCAATGCTCCTTTGCAGAGGACCTGATACATCACTGTGAATCAACTCTAGAGGGCGCTGAGACTTTCTCTCCTCTAGCTTGTGGAAAGCTGGCTTAACACTTTTTGCAGAAATGCAACATCCACATTTGTCTAAGTTCTCAGTACACAGTTTCAGTTTAAAGTCTTTAATTAAATTCCTCTTCTCAAGTTGGCGAATTGAATTAACATCTCTATGTCCCATTCTGCGATGCCAAGTTTTATCACAGTCTCTGTGGGTGCACTTGAGATTGCTTGCTAAATTTGCATTTTCACTGACACTATGGACTTCAAAGAGCTCACTATCTCCCAGAGATGCATACAGGATTGAGTCACCATCTCTTGTTACAAGGCAATGATCATCCATGAATTCAAACTTGCAGCCATTTTTCACTCCATATTTCACAGAAATTAAATTGTTTTTCAACGAGGGCACATACAGAGCCTTATGTATGATTACTTGTTCAATTTCACCATCTGGGAGCTTACAAAAGATTTTTGCTTGACCACGCCCTTCTGAAAAGACCTTTCTCCCATCTGCTAGAGAAATAGGTACTTTGTGATCCAATTCAATTTCTGAAAACATTTCTATATCCTTGAGGAGATTTTCAGTTGCTCCAGAATCAATATAGATCACATCATCTTTTACTTTTGACATGGCGTTAAAACCTTTAATTTTCTCTTTCTCCTTCTGTTTAGAGCTAGCAGTTTTCTCCAGGCTCTCTGTCTGGCTCTTAATGGGCGATTTAGATTTCTCCATTGTTTTGGCACTTGGGCAATTAACACGTAAGTGTCTTTCACTACCACAGGAAAAACAAGTCTTCAACTTTCCTTTCTTTGAGCTAAAGGCTGTAACTTGATCTGCAGAGGTTTGCTTTGCCCTTTTGATAAAGCATTCATGCAACTTGCTAGATAGATAGTCCAATTCAATAACTTTATCTGAAATATCTATAGCAGTTTTCAAATATTCATAAGAAGCTGGTAAAGAGTTCAAGACAAAAGCCACAATCCCAGTGTCTCCAATATCTATTCCCAAAACCTTCAGTCTTCTTGCTAGGCATTGTATTTCACTTATATTCTCAGTAGGATTTTCAGTTTCTCTGAGTTTCATATTGCACAGTCTCTGTATTATAGAGATGGCTTCGCTGGGGCTCTTTCTGTTATAAAGAGTTTCCAGCCTTTTCCAGATTTCACTGGCTAAAGTAACATTTTCAAAATGTATAAACAGCTTAGGACTTACATTGATTCCTAGAATCCCAAGAGCTTTTTCATTTTGTCTGTCCCAATGCTTTTGTTCAGCTCCTGCAGCCGTTGGTCTTTCTGTTGTTAGCACCTCATAAAGACCTTGACTCTTCAAGCAAGATTGCATGAGGAAACTCCACTCTTTGAAATTCGCTCCTTCCAGCTTTGGAATGTTGAAGTTCCCTTGAGTTTTCTCCATGCTGCTTGTCTTGTTCCAAAACAAAAACCAGGTACAAAAATAAGCTGTGCTTTTCTCCAACGAGATTCAATTCGGATTCCAAAAAATCTGTTAGGATCTTCAGGAGGATTCTGGGCCCATAACCCTATGTTGGGAATTTTTATTAATGGTTAGAAAAACAAAACCCCAAAAGCAGCTTGAATTGTTAGTAGCAACAGCTTAGTAGTAATCAACACCTTGGAGATTGTTTCTAGATTAAAGTAAACTACTTTATTGAGAAGTACATTGTGATAGGAAAGGCCTATCCCTAGTCTTACTAGCTAGCTGCCACCAGCATGGTGGCCAGACATGTTGAAGGTCAGAGAGAGAATTTAGGAATAATGGAGAATGGTCAGGAAGAAGGAGGAAGTCCAAATAGGAACTTCCTGGGCACATCCCACCTGGGAGGGGGCTTAGAAGCAGAGATCAGGAAAGGTTAAAGTGACACACACACTAACTCACTATCTCTACTTCCAAATGCCCCTAGTGGTCATTAGGGTTTGTTGGTGCAAAAGGTGATGTCATCTGGAGCTGTTTTTCCAACAAACACCTGCGGCGGCGTGCAGATTTTGGCTCCCACAAACCAAAATCTGCACAGAGGTTGGCCGGTGTGAAAGCCCACCTGCGCGGCTTTGACGGAGATCACCCAGAAGAGTACAGAGCAGGGAAATCCTGTTCTTTACTCTGAAGGGTGATCTCTGGCAAAGTTGTGCGGGGGGCTTTCACAGTGGCTGAACTCCATGCGTATTTTGGCTCTCGCAGTTTCTTCCGGAGCCAACATCTGCATGGGACCGGTCAGCGGTGGTATGAATGTGGTCTAAAGGTGAAAATAAATGAATGATAACCCTCAGGAGTCCCATGTTTGGTCCGGGCAGCCTCCACTTGGAGTTTCACACAGCAAGCTCAATACACGGACAGGGGCCGTGCTTTACTCACCACCACCTCTCCTTATGACCCACAGCTGCAGGAATTCTGGGTCCAGGAAGCTCCCCCTGGTGTTTGCTTCCTGGTTTGTTCCCCCCCCCCACACACACACCTTTTGTAGCACTGCTTTTGAGCACTCCGAAGTGAAACTAAACAGTAGAAGCCCCAGCAAGAATGAGAGTGGTTTGTGCGCACACAGCTCTGACCACTGGGACCACTCTAGGTGCTTTGGCGGCATGGAAGCTGCGCCCTCTGCACCCTAATAGAAGGGGGTGGATACATGGATGAATGTTAAGAACATAAGAACAACCATACTGAGTTAGACTTTTTATTTCAAATGCGCATATTGGTATGAAAAGATTGCATATAGTGCTGGGGGAATTTTGTAGAACTAATTATTTGACCATAAACTACAATAAAACTTAAGTGCTTGTGATGGTGACAAGACAGCATATTTTTCGGTGGTCGATCAATGGTAATTATATAGAACAGGTCAGGAGTTACAAATATTTAAGATCAATTTTTTCTTCCTCAGGTAGATGGCAAAATCATTTGGACATGGTCAAACTTAAATTGCCACAAACAATGAAGGTTTTGTTAAGATTTTGGAGGACAAAGGGGGGCAAGACTGATCAAACCATCAATAGACCTCCTGGAACGTAAATTAAGCCCGTAGGCTGTATACGGGGTTGAAGTCTGGGGCTCTTATGCCCTGACGAAATTAGAAACTTCCCGAAATAAATTATTGCGCGCCATTCTGAGTGTGCCTCCCAACATATCGGCTGGTATTATAAGAGTGGAGACAGGAGTTCTCCCGTTAGATATTAATATTTTTTTCAGAATAGTTACTTACTGGTTATGTATTCAAGCTATGCCAGATGACCGCCTGCTAAATTATGTTGTTCTGAGCAGAGTTTCTCTAGTTGCGGATGGTTTAAAGATCTTCTCCTGACCCTTGCTGAAGCAGGTGTTTCCCAATCCTTTTTAGCATCTTATTCTAGGGAAGGGGCCAAAAGTATATTTAGAAATAGGTTGAGAGAGAGATACTCAAAGGGATTTGGAAGCTGTTAAAGGGAATAGGATCACTCCATGGCTGCCTAATTATAAAAAACACATGAATTGGAAACTTATCTTGAGATTGTCAATAATTCTGAAACACGAAGAGCCTTGATGCTTTTTCAGGTTATGCCTACAAAGGTGCTACAGGGCAGATATGAGGGCATTCCTTACAAACTGAGATTATGTCCTTGTGGGTCTAACCAAATTGAGGATTTAATCCATTATTTGTTCCATTGCAAGTTTCATGCGGAAGTGCGAAGCAAATATTTATGCCCTCTTCTTGAGGGTAAAGAACATTGGGAAGTTCAATATCTGTTAAAGTATTTGCTGGACAGTAATTCTGGCCTGCATATCATAGCAGTTGCTAAATTGTCGCATGCAGTGGCTGCAAATAGGCAAGCTGTGGTTATGAACCTTGATCCTCAGAACTCTTGCTCAAAACTGGAATTGTAGCTTATTAAGCATGATTGGAATTATCGGAAGTATTCAGTTATATTTGTTAATTTTATATTGTACAAATATTGTGTTTTAGTATTGTATAAAGATTTTGTTTTATTATATTTTTGTTTCAACCTTCTGGTTAAGACAATAAAATTTATTATTATTATTATTATTTATTATTATTATTATTACTGAGTCAGACCAATGGTCCATCAAGCCCAGCATATTGTCTCTGACAGAGGCCAATTTCGGTCGCGTGGGAGAAGTACCAGCAGTCACAATGGGCAATCCATTTCCTGTTGATCACACCCTGCTCCTGACAGCAAGAAGTTCCCATCTCACACTCTACTTGGCTAATAGCCATCAATGGACCTATTCTCCTGTTGGCCAGATTGGCCCACACAGTAGGCCCGTAATGCCCCAAGACCCCGCTATGAGTGGAGGCTTTGTGGCGCATCTCACGGCCACCTAATAAATAGACAGTGAACACGAGCTGAACGCCCTCCTGATGTCATTTCGTTTCATCTCGCTTCATCTCGGCTATCATCTCGTTTATAAACACCCTAAGTGGAACGAGAAGCAAGAGTGCATCTGTCCTCCTTTATGCACTTGGAATGTTGGGAGGTGTGTGTGTTTGTTTATATGAAGGAGTGGAGCTTATTCACTGAGGAGTGGGGCTTTTCCTTTTTGGCTGCTCAGAACGTTGGGAGGTATGCATGAGTGTGATGATTTGGCTTCCCAGCTCAGGAAGAGTTGAAGCCACGTAGGGGGAAGTCCCACTGCAAGGTTTGCTGTGAAGCCCAAGCGTATCTGGGTCTGCCACTGCTTCTTTCTAAAGCAAAAAGATTTCCAGATTAGGCATTGTGACATCCTGGCACGTCGCTAATACAGTGGAACTCATTTTAGACGTTCACTATAAATGCGGATTTGTTATCATGTGCATTACTGATGTGTATTTTTGGCAAACCCTCATGTCGAAGGTGCACAAAACTGGTTTGAAATCAGAAAAATACGCATTAAAACCGATTTGGGGATTTAAACAAGCATTACAAATACACATTAAAACCAGTTTAGGGATTTAAACAAGCATAAGAACGTGCATTTTTCAACGATCATGCGCAAATTATGTCTTGTCAAAAAGCGACCCAGGATGTCATCACATGCAGAGCTCCCATCCCCAGTGCAATGGAATAGGGCGGAGAAGATGATACTTCTGATATTTGGGGAGCAGAGGACTGCCTGCAGTGCAAGAGTGTGTGAATATCTCTCAAGTGTCCTAGATTTTTCAGGACCTCCCATATGTCACACCTCTCTAGTTACCTGCCCTGCACTTGTGGAAAACTGCTTTAAAGTCCTGGATTAGAAAGGAAGGTGACAGTGAGAGCAATTTGAAACTCATCACTAGTACAATTAGTTGAATTCGTAAGCCTTAAAAAGCCAGATTAGCCAAATAGTTTGCCTGCCCCAAGCTAGTTCTCAGCAGTTCCTCCCATAGGAAAAGTTAAGGGTTTCTCTGTTGTTCTCTCAGACTCATTACTTTCAGGGAGAAGAATAGGGTTTTCCAACATCTGGGAGAAAATGGTCAGTCTTTGGAATTAAAAAAACAACAACCCTCCATTGGGGCAGTGTAGAGCTATGATTTCTAAGTATTTCTCTTGAAAAAAAATCAGCTGGCTAGCAGTTTAAACCTAGCTGCTTTAAAGCTGCTGTTTAATTTTCTTTTTCAATTAATAACAAAAAAATTCTGACCATTTTCTGTATTAGGTAATGGACTATTACTAAGACTTGCCCATGAGAAAATCCTCACCATAGCTCATGTATCAGAGAATCCACACAGGAGAAATTACTGTAGTGGGAGAAAGCTTTATTGTCGGAAGGAGACTGTGTAAACTGTAAAGCTCACTTGGCATAGGTTTCTGGAGGCTAAGCAGTTAAGGGAAGTGCTATGATATAGCTTGGTCATAAAGACTGGCAGGACAAGTCTGGCTTTAAGAAAGTATGCAAGTCCTTTTAACTTCTTAAAATTGCTTTTTAGCTCAGCCTCGTAGTTAAGTGATAGACTACTCTGACTTTGCATATATGCAAGTTATACCCCACATTCTGAGCGTCACTGGATGTTTTCAAACAAGCAAGCCGATGTGGGGAGTGGTCCGTGGCCACCACATTGTTCTGCCACAGATCACCCACACAGGTGGAGTGCATGGGGAGTGATTCAGATGGGTGACTCCCAGTGTGGCTAACCCAGCCATGGAAATGGCCACCATACATTTGACTGGCCTTGCGCGGAGTACTCTCGATTCCCTGGCATGGCTTAATGTATGGCTGTGACATGGGTGTTCTGTGGCTCATCTGGCCGTTCCACCTTCAGACAGGTGGTCAGATCGGTGGCTCCTGGATGGCCATGTGGGGTAGCATCTCGTCTGAAAACACCCACTGTCCCTCATTTCAGACTGAGAGGTATGTGTGTGAGGAAAGGGGAGGGATGTTGTTGTCAAGGTATTATGTCCAGTGGTGGCTCTAGGTTTTGCAAGGCCCTAGGCAAAAAATTAAAATGAACCCTTGCATTTTTTATCAGCAGTTACACTAGCCGTGACACATGAAACCAGCTTAGCCCCACCATGAAACCAGCTTAGCCCCACCTGTTAGATCTGAAATTTGAGTTTAGCCCTGCCCACTCCTGCTCTTTTTCCTTCCAGATTGGATAGGAGGGGAAGAGACTGAGAGGGGCTAAACTAATCTCTGATTAATTGGGTGGTAAGCCCCACCCTTTCCTCTTCCTTCTCCAGAAATGAGGTGCAATGGCAGCAGCTGATGCTCTGAAGGGCTTAGAAAGGGGAAGAATGTTTCTGTTTTAACTCCCTGCAGTCATGGGGTATTTTCAGACGTTACGAGATCACAGTGAACCACAGTGAATACCCACCTGTGTTCACTGTGGCTCGAACGTCTGTTTGGCGGCCGCCAGATGTTCGCCACGGTCAATACCCGCATGGGGTCAATTTGAACCACGCTTCCCGGGCTAGCCGGGGGAATGTCCCGGGAAGCGTGGTCAAAAAGATCCCCAGCGGGGACCAAAAAAAAGTAACGTCTAACCGGTTGCCGCGGCCCGGGATCCTCGACGGGATCCCAGGCCACGGCACATCCGGCCTGCCGCAGCGGCCGCAGCGGCCCCACCGCCCGCCCGTCTCCCTAGAGGGCGGGCGGCGGGGTGCGTGGAAGGGGCGGGGCCATGCGGCCGCACGTTGCGCCGCACGGCCCCGCCCCCTCCCAGGTTCCGCGCCGGGATCCCCCCGGCATGTCTGATATGGCGGGACGGGGTGACCCCGGTGGGGAACTAATGGGTTGTTTTCAGTACGGGGCGAAGCGGCCCCGTAACGTCTGAAAATAGTAAATACCCATGAAGAGAAGGGATGAATGAACCCTACAAGAGTGAGAATGAGGGAGCATGGCATAGCACAATAGGTGTGCAGAGTGAGAAAGATCATCATGACAAAGCAGTGCTTGTGTGTCGATATGAGAGTGAGGGCAATCACCCCCATGGTGTTTTAAAACTATTTTCTTTAAGAGCAGTCATGGGGCCCCTTAAGCCATGGGGCTCTAGGCAGTCACTTATGTCACCAATGCCTCTGGTCATGTGATAAACTGGATGCTGAAAATGTAGTGTTAAGGTTGAGAAGTTTGGTAACCATTATTGTTAGGAGAAGGGGTGAAATTAAAATTGATTTGTGAGCCTAAATGCTGTTTTCAGGGCTCAGTTCCAGTCAAGCTTTTAAGTCAACTTAATGACTTAAGTTCCTGTGTCAATTTTGTGCTTTTGAAAAATTTGCCCATAGTTCTCACTTGGTGCCTTTGACCAATCGCTCAAAGAACAACATGATAAGCATTATCACAGATGATATGCCTACCGAGACCACTTTCTCTCTTGTTGTCCAGAACAATCTCATTCTTTTCTTGTACTCCCTGCCTATCTGTCATATCTACCATTTGTCTTGTGTCTGATACTTGGATTGTGTAAGTTTTTTGGGGAGGCAGGTCCCATCTCATTGTTGTTTGTTTGTAGAGTCTGTATCACAATAGGGCATTAGTTGGTGATGACCAGGGTTCTGAGCACGGTCACAAAAATAAAACAAATAATGCTTTCTGTCAACCCACCCAAAAGACTGTCCAATTTGCTGTACAACCTTTGGCTTAGTCAGTCTGTAGTAAATATACAGGCATTGACCAGAATGCAGTTTTCTGTCTAATACATGCACCAGTTAACAGTCTGAGTATAACATCTGTCTGTATGGGGGTTATGTTTGTTTTTCAGCAGTTTGAATCTTTTCACACGGGGTTTTTACAGCAGTATTCTAGCACACAAAAGTATTCTCTATTGTATTGCTACTTGATTATTACACTAGCATTTGACTTTTTATTTCTCGAGACCTGTTAAACCTCAGCATGCATTATGCAAACTTTAGCAGAGGATAGCTTAACTTCCAATAGCTCTTCACCCTAGTCCTTTTCCTATTGAAAGCCATCTACCCTTTGTGATTGGCTTCAGTGAGCGCAGGATCCAGGCACTTTTCCATAAAAGATTTAAATAAAATCCTGTTTTATTTCCTCTGTGGATCTTTCATTTGTTATTAGTTTTACATTGAAAAGCAATGGGAGATCTTATAGTCATCCAAAAGGGGTGGGAGAATGAACAGCTCAGGAAAATAAAATGTTGCTAAATCCAAATTTCCTCCAAGTTTTCTGAGGTGCTAGTTCAAATCAACACCAAGAATGCAGAAACAGATGTTAGTAAACTGGAGGTTGGGGTGTTTTATTGTGTCTGGGGCAAAAGCAACATTTTTGTAGAACTTTGTCATCAGGGAGCAGTCAAGCAGAGGTGATGCTTTAAACTAAAGTGCCAAATTTAATGTTACTTGGGACTTCTATTATCTCTCGATAAAATACTTGATTGAGAAAGCTTAGCTTCTAAGGGCAAATATTATTCAGGGTACTCTTAAAAGGAAAAGGGGATTTATTTATGTTCAGGCTGATGTGTGCAGTGTATCTGTGTAAGGCTACACAATGAGTAAGACCCATTCCTATCTTAAGTAGCAAAGTATTTGAAGGCCAGATGGAGTCTTAACCGCTGAGTTTCAGAATCTGATGGACCTTTTTTGTCTCTCTATTCCACGGGCGTGCAGTCCAAGAGAGCTGTCCAATGGCCAGGGTACTAAGTTTGGGACTTTATTTGTTTATTTAAAATTCTTGTACCCCACCCTCTCCGACCAGAGGAGACTCGGGGCGGCTTACAATAAATAAAAACAAAATAACAATAATTCAATTAAAATATAAAATCCTCCCATCATCCCATCTCCCCCTCACCCGTCCCCTCCACCAAATGCCTGGTGGAACAGCCAAGTTTTACAAGCCCAACGAAAAGTCAGCAGGTCTGGGGCCAGGTGAACCTCCTCCGGGAGGGAGTGCCACAGCTGAAGTCTGGTCACTGCGAACGCCCTCTCCATAGTGGCCCCCTGATTTAGTTGGGGGACCTCCAAGAAGGCACCACAGGGGCCAAACCAGGACCCGTGGAGTGAGGCGGTCCTGCAGATAGGTCGGGCTGAGGCCATGTAAGGCTTCAAAGGTGATAACCAACACTGTTGAATTGAGCCCGGAAGAAAATAGGCAGCCAGTGCAGAGAACGGAGCACTGGTGTAATGTGCTCCCAGCAACCCGACCCCGTAAGGAGCCCGGCCGCCGCATTCTGCACCAGCTGCAGCCTCCAGAATCAGGCAGAAATCTCCCGGCATCCTCCCGGCGAGCCTGGAGCAGGGAGGGACTCGGTGTCGGGGAAGCACATGGGGAAAGACACGGCCGGGGGGGGGGGATGCCGGGAGAGTGAGCACACAGAGAGCCTGGAGCCTGGGGAACATAGCCGGTAGCCGCAGAAGCGCAGAATCCGCCAGTGAGCCTGGAGCAGGGAGGGACTCGGTGTTGGGGAAGCTGCCGGGAGAGTCAGCTCACAGAGAGCTCAAGGCTCCCCGGCAGCTTCTGCGCTTCCGCAGGCTCCAGGCTCTCTGTGTGCTCACTCTCCCGACATCTCCCCCGGCCGTGTCTTGTTGGTTGGATGGATGGTGGGATAATATTTTTATTTGTGAGAAACTGTGCTGTAGTGCTCTGCCTAGGCAGGCATAGCCGGCGGTAGCTGCGGAAGCGCAGGGACTCGGTGTCGGGGAAGCACATGGGGAAATAGACATGGCTGGGGAACAGCCGGGGGGGGGGG
>QEPC01011796.1:4065964-4083632 GCA_003113815.1 Sphenodon punctatus | reverse complement strand
CTCCAACAGTCACTCACTCTCACTGCGATTGGGGATCAAGAGGGAGAAACAAGCTACAAACACACCTATTTATACTTAATGGTGAAGGCGGGACATGTCTCTCTGGGAAAGCCCTAGCCAATGAAATTGGGCATGTGGGTGTCGTCAGGGTCCGAGGGTTGATCATGCCGCCGGATCTCGCGATACCTTGTATTCCGGGTGGCGGAAACATGATACAATGATCAGATAACCACAAAGATTCCGCGGACCACGGAAAGGGGAGTTGGCGCCGCTTATTATTGGAATCCGCAAAAGTTTCGCTTCCGTTCGCCAGTTCCGATGCTGCGACACCATTAGTGACAAGCCGCAGCCCTTGGAAAGCTGCCTCTGCTGAACCATGCCACGATGTGCGGAATAGGGGTTTCCATTGGTAACAGCTGCCGCCGCAGCATGCCGCTACAGCCCTAGTTGGGTGAAGGGGTGTCACTTACCTGGCCGGGTGAGTTTGCTTAAATTTGCGCATCACATCTGACACATCACCATCAGTCACCAAAATCAAAGGTGCCAAAGGCTTGCATTTTAAATAAAAAAAGAGAAGATTTTAAAAACTGTGACCTGACAGACAGTACACCCTCCCCCTGCGAAACAAACAACACAACAGACATCGGCCCCTAAAACCCAGGCCTTAGCAGCACCAACCTCACTGAATCACCAAACAAGTGCAGCACCAAAGCAGTAGTGAGTGTCGTGAGCACAGTGCTGCAAGACAGTGGCATGGAGTTCCCTGGGTTAACAGTGCAATACTGGGACAGCCCCCCCACTCAACCATCTACAGCCTTGGGGCACCCCCTCACCCAACCATGACCTGACAACAAACTACAACCAATCTTCCAAACCTCCCTGCGCCTCAAGACATAAACCCTGGCCAAATCTCTCATGGCATCCCCAATTCCTCACCCCCACACATTACATAACCTTACTAAACCCCAGACTCCTGGCACAGGAACGCACAGACCTTGCACTACAGCAAGAAAGCATTGCAAGGCAACCCATGGCTGCAATCTTCCACAGCACCCCACCCCACCCAGCCACACACAAAAATAAAATAGTTGACACCCCACCCCCTCAACAAAAAACAAGCAAACAGGCCACACCAGAACCACACCCTTGAGGCACACCCCACCCCCAGACACATTTCCCCCTCCCCTATTGGCAGAGCCACAAAGCCTCCTGCATGTTTCATGGCCTGCCTCATAACCTGGCTTGCACCCCACCCTCAATGGGATCCCAAGGCACAAGCCTAGGACCCCGTTCCATTAATTTAGTTTTCCTTGCTAAGGGGCACCAGTGGGTCCCTAATCAAGATGCATCTTAAAACCCCAAGGAACCCATCACTTCCTAGCAGTCGCATGCACGCTTCCACCAGTCTATGGCACTCCTTCCAGGATACCAAACTGCTGTAGAATGGCTTCCAAGCCTAAGGTCCCAAAAGGAAAAAAAACAAAAAAAGCTACATGGCAATTGGTCAGCCCAGCCAAGTGCCCACCCCCTACTTATACCCCTATCCCCCTCCAAAAATCTTAGGGAAGCTTCAGGATTGGATGCCTTTTTTGAATTCAAAAAAGGCAACCAATCCCAAGGCAGGGTAAAAAAAGGCACCAAATGTAACCATAACAAAGTTGTCATAGGGAGGGGGCAGGGACTCCAAAGAGGATTCAAGGAAAGACACACACAAGCTGTGCCCAAGTGTCATTTTAAAGAACTGAGACCATACAAAAGATGAGGTATGACCAGTATTACTGGATCTCGAATTTAAATCTGTTACATGCAATTACCGGCAATACCGGATATCGGCAAAACCGATATTCCCACCCCTACAGAATATCTAGCAGGAACATGATGCAAGGACCGGAGGAGGAGAAGAAAATTGGCCCCATACAGCAGGGTCTGGTCTTGCAGACAAAGCCAGGTAGCCGTCATTTTGCACAGACACAGGGAGACCATTGGGAAAGCAATCAATATACACACAGTGCTGGGTGCTGGGAGAAGGGTGTGTGATGGGCATACTAAGCACAATTACAATGAGAATGCAAGATCCTGGATAGGTGAAGAATGAGGATGCTCCCCTGGGAGCACGCTCTGCTCCCTGATGTGCCACGGCACTTGGTTCTATCTATAAAATGGGGATAATAGTGCTTCCTTGCCATGTGAGGTTGCTGTGGCAATAACTGCATGAGAAGACTGTGTGGTGTTCAAAACTCTGTGACATGGGTTCCCAAACTGTTTGCTTTTGTGCCACCGTTATCGTACTTAAGTATAATCCTGCAACCCCAGACTTGCTGCTCCTGTTCAGGTTTTACAAAAAAGCCAAGTTGTAAGTATTTGTGGTCCTAAATAATAAATTAGATTAAAAACAACCAACCCTAGCAAACGTGGGAGGGGTAGTGGTGGTGGTGTTTGGGTTTTCTTTGGAAGTGTTCTGCCTGGGTTGATTTCCTAATGATATAACTGGAAACAAGAAGCACTTATTCACACAACATTCTTTTTGAGTGGTTAGTGGAGCTAACACACATTCTGGGAGTGCATACCTCCACCATTAAAGTAAGTGGTAGCTGATCCATTGACTTCAATGGAAGGAGGATTGATCTCTGAATGCTGTGTGAAATTCTTACTGTAGACCTTGGGTAAAACCCGACATGACGCTAACTCCACTTTAATACTGCTTTAACAGTTCTGTTGCAGGGCTGTATTGGTGTCCTATGCAGCCCTGAAACATGCATAAGAAATGTTAAAGCGGAATTAGAGTGGAGTTAGCGTCATGTCTGTTTTCACCCCTTGTTCTCTGACGCATGACGCACAAGATGAGCCATTGAAATGCAGGGAAATCAGCAGCTGCATAAATAATGCACTGCTGTGAGAGACGGCAAAACCAGATATTAAAAAAGGTGTTGAGTTTTCAAGGGGGAAAGTGTGACTGAGCCCACAGAGCTCTGCATTGTCAGTTAAGCTGATCAGTTTGATGTGAGTGGCTATGTATGTATTTTACTTAGTGATATGCCCCATGGCTGAATTTTTGTTTCCTCAAGGTTGTAGAAATTATCAGCTAGAGAATTAGTCAAAAATTTCACCTTGCTAAGGAAGCACGTGTGTATTTTTTGACTCAGGGCTGACAACCTACTTAGTCACTGCAGTGCTCACTCCTTCCTCCTACATTAATTATGCCCCTTGTTAATTTACTTTTCTTTCTCCTGTGCTTTTCTTGTGACTGCTAGCAGGAATTCCCCTTCCCCAGAGCCAATGATATTCTTTAGATAACTGATGCTTGAAGCTGCTGATGCCTCAAAGAAGCAAATTCCAGGAGAACCACGTTCATGGACACAGGTTCTGATTCAGATGGTGTTGCGTAGGTGTAAGTTGGGCAGAATCTTCCCCCATGGAGGGAAATGCTGGCAGTTTCTTATAACAGACCCTAGCCCGCTGTTAGAGTTTGGCTTTCCAGGTTGATTTGTTCTCTTAGGCTCTGCAGATCGCGTCTCACTTATAGAAGATTATGTAATACATTATATAAAGCAGGTAATTAACCAAAGCCCTGAGCATCTCCTGTTTAGTTGAAGACTCCTTGATACATTATTTCTTTCTCTTTACAACTCCCTCTTCCCCAACGTCTTCATCTGTCTTTCTGTCTGTTATGACATCTTTCCTGCTAAGATGAGATGATCATATATTTAACTTCTTTAAACTAGTATGTTTTGAAAATATTTGGAGATCAGTGATCAGATCTGCTGCATACCCCAGGCCATACAATTTCACCCAGTGATTCCTGCAGAGGTGGAAATTACTCTTTATGGCAGTGTGAGTAAATGATGTTGACCCAGTTACTTATTGTTGATCTAGAGAAGTGGGTACTCAAATGGGCTGGATTGTATTCTGAGAAATGTGTGAGAAAAGGTGTTAAATGTATTTGGAAGTGTTGGTTAAAAAGGATATGGAATGTACCCACAGTGGGGAGAGGGGAGAGAAAGGGCACAACGATCAAATAATTCTTCACACTCCCAAATGGTCATGGCCACATCTACTTATATAACATCAATTCTGATTAGTGCTGCAGCCGCTAATCAAAACTTATATCCCAGAAATGTGCAAGCTGGCACCATTTTGAAAGTCTCACAACTCAGCTGCTCTGAGTTAGGGGAGATACAGTAGCAGCAGCAGCAAAGGGAAAGGGAGCCAGAAAGCAAGGGAGACAGAGGAAGCAAAGTCAGATTGGCAAGGGGGGAAAGGGGCAAGGTATATGTATGTGTGCATAAGGCAAGGGGATGGCAGGAACCACAGGCAAGAGAAAAAGGTTGTGGTCTAAAAAGTTTGAGAACTACTGATTGCTTCTGAAAGATACGCTGTGTTTTACAAAGGGATAGAGGTGGAGATAATGTAGTTCAAATGATACCTTTTATTGGTCCAACTGTGGAAATGTGCAAGCTTCCGGACCTCACAGGGTCCTTCCTCAGGCAAGTAGGAGTTGGAACTGAAGATTAGAGCAAAGTACAGTGGCTATATATCATACAACAGAGGGGGGAAGAGAAGGGTGATAAATGAACCATAGTAACAGAAGGTTAGAACAGGGGGAGACAAGCAATATGAAGGGGAAGAGTGTGAAGGGCAGGTGGGGTACATTAGAAAATACAGGAAGGGAGTGAGTGAATAAGCACTAGATGGCATATAGGCTGGGTTCAGGGAAGCATCCCATTTAGGAGAACACTTAAGCATTTACTCATAGCAGTACAGGTGGGACTTTCCTGAATTGTGGTCCTAGGCAGGTAGGTTACAAAACATATGCTCATACCTGGAAGCAAAAATTTTCTTGCAATGGTTCTGAATTTTCTTTTCTCTGAAAAACAGGGGCTTTGTTGAATAAGCTAATTAATGTCACATTTCTCAAAATCTTCTTTAACCTCATCATCCCAATACATCCCAGGTCAATTTACTTTGATTCTGTGTATCACGGATAACATCTGTTGTCCTGCAGAGGAACTAGTTAGTACGCAAGTGGAAGCTGTTACAGCTGTTGACATAAGAAGGGCCCTGATGTCAGTCTTTTAACAGGCTAGGGGGGGACGACTCCATAGACAGCAGATATTTCTAGAAGGCAGAATGCTGAGAAAAATGATCTCATACTTCTCTGTTCTTCATCACTTTAAAGGAGGCAGGTTGTGTGTGTTTGAGAGTTTTTTAGGTTTGTTTTTTAAATCACATTTGCTTCTCTTTTGTTCTCTCATTTTCCATGTTTATCTTTTATTCCTTCCTGTATTCTTTCTTTAAAACATTGAACAGTAGGTTCAAAGAGCTTAGTAACCTTTCTCTGCAATTGGTGTTTAGAAATTTATGGAGTATAATTACATGGAAAAAGAAAAATAGAAGCCAGAACTGAGGAGATTATAGGTGACCTTTTCAAACGCAGTCCCTGATGGTCTAATTCTGCTTCCGCTGAAGTCAGTGGCACTTAAGCAGTTTTTACATGGATGCGTCCCCTCCCGCTCAGTGTTCGGGGGGGGGGGCAGTCCACGTATATGGCCACCAGTGGGTGGATGGCTGTGCCCCGTGTGCGCCCGTGTAAACACCACGGGCGGCGTGTGTTTGTGCATGCGCGCTCCCACCGCACAACCACCAACACCCGCCGCACACCTACCCGCCTCCACCCATGGAGCCCTCTGACAGAATGGAGGATGCTCAGTGGGTGTGGGTGTGTGCCCATGTAAACAGGTACACACCTACCTCCACCCGCTGCGCCACAACACCCACACTCACCCCCATCCGTGTAAAAATTGCCTTAGAGCGCTTTTAGACGAGACACTTTTAATGTGGTTTTGTAAATGCGCATTTAAATAATGCGCATTTTTTAAAAACGGTTTTGAGCATCTTTGATGATCTGGGGGTACCAAAACCGTTTTTAAAAAATGCGCATTATTTAAAAACCACATTCAAAACGGTTTGGGCTTTTACACGTTCACGGCAAATACACATTTAAAACGGGTTAGGTGCTTAAACGAGCATTAAAACAAGCGCATTTTTAAACAATCATGCACAAATGTGTCTCGTCTAAAAGCAGCCTTAGAGCTGAAATGGGTACCCACAAAAACAGGTATACCCATCAAAATTGTGGTGCCTGACCAGGCATTAAATGGTACCCATTTAGTTCCTGACAACTTATCCAACTTGCCAAAGTGCCATTACCAAATTTCTGGTTTTATTTTTTGTTTTGCGCCGTTTACGGAGACAGGAAAATGGTTAAGTACATTCAGAAAGACACCAAACCTGTTACACACAGTAGGTTGGAATAAGTTGGCAAAACTAAAAATCAGTAACAGCAATATCTGGTATTTCAGATAATTGAGACCGCTTTCTCATGTGGGCAGGAAGGACTTCTGTGAGGGCAATTGCGGCTGTATTCTCATGGGAATTAGTGTATGTAGGAATGCGCTTTTCTGCTGCGAGAACACCCGGGATTGTAAAAGCTACATCGGGAGACCTGGTCATGCGCCGGTGTTCTCGTGGCAGAAAAGCGGAATAGTACATTCCTACGTGTGCCTAATTTCTGTGAGAATAGAGCTGCAATTGCCCTCACAGAAGTTTCTCCCCTCCCAGGTAACATGAGAAAGCGGCCTGAGTGTACCTGTTTCAGAAACTGGACACCAATTTCACACCCAAAAGGCTGCCTGAAATGTTGGGTATTACTTGTGGCTACAGAATTAGCTAGGCAAGCCTCATGATTCATAGGCCAGGTCCACATTGGACTAGAAGTGGGTAAAGATGTGAATTTGCCTCTCTTTTGCCCTGCCTTGCAGAGATTCCAGGGCAAGCTACTAGTGTGGGCAGTTGCTGTTCACGCATGAATGCCTAAGTTGCTTCTGTTCATAGAGAGGTATCTTACCCCACTTCCAGTAGGATGAGTCATGTGTGCACTGCACCAGAAGTGGAGCAAGGGGCACTTTAGCACCTTCTAACTTCTAGCCTTAGAGTTGGGAAGGAACTTGAATTTTAAGACCCAAGTTAAGCTTATGCATAAAAGCTTTTCTAAACAAGGATGGGCTACTGTACCAGGCTTGTATAAAGACACTCTGAAAACGTCATCACTACAGCTACTTGAGCTTGATTTTTCTGCCCCAGATATATATGGAATTAAATTGACTACCTGACTGCGTTCTTGCTGGAGGGTATTATGTAAATCAGTTGTCCGGCAGTGGCTCAAAAGCTGTCTTTCCACCTTTTTATAGAGGAATCCTTAACTTCACAGATATAACTTGTACCTGTATCTGGATAGATTAGAGAGACTGTCTGGAGGACTATATTTGCACAGCAGCAATCAGCCGAAGGGCTCTCAGGGAAAAACTTCAGCTTCATATTTACTGTGCTAATGTGGGACAGTGAGTGCCTTCAGGATGTGACCTTGAGGAGCAGGTCGGGGTTCAGTGGGCATCTGTCCCTTTACGAAGGGTCTCCGGCCTCCTTTGGCCACAGCCCTTTGTGAAGATGTAAGGGCTGGTAGCGCTGAGATCAAATCTCTGTAGTGAGCCAGAAGCTGGGAAGGACTTCTGTTCCAGACAGAATGGAAACTGGCCAGAGTGCTGATCATGGAGTGGGGGCACAACAAGGTGTGATGTAGAAGCTACAAATGTGAATAAAGGATTATTGAGGGAGAAACCCTGGTGTGATGCAAGTGTCTTGGGGTTAGATATGGCAGAAACTTATGGAGAAGGGCTGCGTTCCACTCTTCCGTACAATTGTGTGCAAATTTTAATTAATTCCAACTATGGCACAATATAAATAACAAATAACTTGGATTGGTTTAGTCCAGAAAAGGCAAAGCATGTTCTGGAGACCTTCAAGCACTAGTATGAGAACTCTGGATTGCTGAAGAAAAAGTGTGAGATCCTCGCCCATTACAGTCAATGGTAGTTAAATTATTGACTTAAATGAGGACATAACGTGTTATGTCTGACAGAGGCATTGTTCAATAACAGCTGGGTTCCTAGATCGTAATCTTAACTCTTCCTTGCAGATATATATATCTTAGATATTATTTAAAATAAAATATATTTCTGACCTCTTCATAGAGCTGAGCCTGGGAGTTCTGTTTCATTGTGTCTCTTTCACTTGAGGTCCAATCAAGTTTTCAACTGAGTTTGTAGCACTCCTGGATTAACACCTGGCCAATGAGTTTGTGCCCAGGGAGCCTGGTAAAACTCAGCTAAGGAATCAAAGCCAGAGACCTAAGACACAGACTGAGACCATGGCCTCTGGACTGTCTTTATTGGGTATTAACAAGCAAGATGGTAGGCCACACCAAGTGGGTGTCCACCTGCTCGTTTATTAGGTGTTTGCCTCCACCAGCCATGTGACCACTACCCATCGGACACAACCCCAACTCATAGTCAGGTCCCCGAGCATCTGGAGCCTGCCGTGAGGGCAAAAGTGGGCTAATGTGTGTCCACATCTTGACCATTAGGCTGCATTCAGCATCATATGCATATTGGCCAGTCTCTAACCTTCCCCTCTTACGGAAGGTTATTGAGTGGGTAGTGGCTTGTCAGCTTCAGGAGCATCTGGACCAGATCAGTTCCCTAGATCCCTCGCAGTCTGGCTTTCGTCCAGGTTATGGCACTGAGACTGCACTTGTGTCCTTGGTCGATAAACCTCTCCGGTGAGTTGGACCAGGATCATTCTACCTTGTTGATCCTATTAGATCTCTCGGCTGCATTTGATACCGTTGACCATGAGCTGCTGGTGACTCGGTTGCTGGACTGAGCCGGAGTGGGCAGTACTGTTCTTGAATGGTTCCTCTCTTTTCTGGCCAGGAGAACTCAATGTGTGGTACTGGGTGATTGTTCATCTTTTCTCCAGAACCTCACATGTGGAGTCCCGCAAGGTTTTATCTTATCCCCTCTCTTGTTCAGCATGTATATGCAGCCTTTGGGGGAAGTCATCAGACGATTTAGTGTAGGGTGTCATCAATATGCTGATGACATCCAACTGTACCTCTTTCTTTCAGCAGACCCAGTCTCGGCAGTCTCAGCGCTTACCCGTTGTCTGTTAGCTGTGGGGGACTGGATGAGGGCGAGCCGCCTGAAGCTGAGTCCTAACATAACAGAGGTGATGCTTGTGGGAAAAGCCAGGGCAATGGAGGCCCCCCCCATTATATATGGGGTCCGTCCTCCGCTGGTGTCTCAGGTCTGCAGTCTGGGGGTGCTCCTAGACCGACAACTTCGCCTGGACATCCGGGTGGCAGCTGTGGCAAAGGGCGCATTTTGCCAATTACACGTGGTGCGACGGCTTAAGCCGTATGTCTCAGGCACGGACCTTGCCACTATCATCCATGCTTTTATTACCTCACGATTGGATTACTGTAACATGCTGTACATGGGGCTACCCCTGGTGATGGTCCGGAGACTGCAGCTGGTGCCGAATGTGGCGGCTCATCTCCTCAGGGGGACGAGTCGTCGCGAGCACATTACACCAGTGCTCCGTTCCCTGCACTGGCTGCCGATAGTCTTCGAGGCACAATTCAAGGTGTTGGTTTTGACCTTTAAAGCCCTAAACATCCTGGGCCCCACTTATCTGCAGGATCGTCTCACCCTCCGGGTTCGGGGCCAGCCCCTGCAGTCAGCCAAAAGCGCCCTCCTTGAGGTTCCCCAGGTGTCCTGGGTGATGACTATGAGGAGGGTGTTCTCAGTGGCTGCACCGTGGCAGTGGAACTCCCCACACACACACACGCCAGAGGTCTGCCTGTCCCTGGACCTCCCCTCTTTCAGATGACATTACAAGACCTGGCTGTTCTGTCAGGCCTTTGGTGAGGGGGGTTGGGGGTAAGAGATTGGAAATTATGTTTTTATGCTCTGCCTGGGTTATTTAAATGTTTTATGTTTTTTTAATTGGTTTGTTTTAAGAGGTTTTGAGCTGCCCCAAGCTGCGAAAGCAGGAGCCAGTGGCAAATTTAAATAACATAAATAAATATCGGTCCATCAGCATCATAGTCATGGACAAAAAGCCTAAAGCGTTCTGAGGAGCAACCACTTCTGGCCCCTCTCTTTGCTCTCACTCATACACACGTAACATCTGCCTTAAAAGCCTACTACATCATTTTCATGTGTTTTCCCGACTCCTCCTGGTTGACAGTATGTGCCCAGTGCTTGTTTTCCCCCAGCTTTTGCATTATCAATAGCGACTTGCGGATGATTACCGTTGCCTGGGTCATAGCTCAAACAAACAGCCAGGCAACAACTAGCACCACTACTGCGCAATTGTACTTACTCTCCGTCTACTGATCTGCTCACCAATGCTGCATTCCATGGACCAAGGAAAAGACCAAGGCCTTCATTGCTCTATTGGGGGAGCAGAAGGTCCAATATGCCCTGGTGAAGTGACATAGGAACAAGGTGGTATTCCAGGAGAACTTGGATCAAATGGCACAGCAGGGCTACCCCAGGGCATGAACCAGTGCTGGCCACGGACTTGAGGCATGAATACAAAGAGATCCAGGACAACAATTTCACCTCTGGCCATGGGAGATAAAAATTGCCCTATTACAAGCTCCTGGAATGGTTCCTGTGTGTGCATGGAGCTATCGTTGCATCTACCTGTATGGCTGCACCTTTGCCAGAGGCCAGAAGTACGTGAATGTTACAGCTGATACGAGAGCATGTGTTCTTGTTCCGCAGGGAATGCTGACCTTTTGGGAGTGCTTGCGAGGGTTCATTGGTACTTTGTCAGTCGTGGTTCTACGCTTCTTCCATTGTCAATATCGGTGTCTGTGACATTCTGACATTTTTTTGTCACTGTGTTCTGTGACATTTACAGCAGTTTTAGGACAGGTTTTTGCACTTTTATGGCAATTTCCAGCACTTCCCCTGCACTCAGCTGGCACTTTCACGTCTCCACAGCCCTTGAGGGTGTGCGCATGGTGCAAACAGGACTTCGGATTGGCCCCATAGCAGCTCTGTTCAACTCATGAAAAATAATGACAAATGGCAAAAACAGCAGAAAAGCTGGTAAATTTCCATGTTGTGCAAATGAAGGCGAATGATCCGTTTCAGATGAAAACAGCATTTGCTGCGATTTTGTTGTTTCAGACTTTGTGGATATGGTTCCTCCACTGCCCACTCCTGCTGAAACCGCTCCCAGCCCACCCAGGGAAGCCATGCCTACCCCCACCCTGGAGCCAACACACATCAACGTGGACATGTTCCACTCAAGAGAGCCAGCCCTTGTTTGAGGAGCCACCTGAGGTTTTGGTCAATGGCATGGAGGACCCAGGTGCTACCTTTGTAGAAGAGGCGATGGAGGCAAAGGAGAATGGTAACTTAATGCACTGGGGGGAATGTTTGCGTTTACACAGCTGCATGATAAAGGCTTCCATTTATTATCTAATTATGTCTTTTATTGTTTACTGTATTGATAGGTAGTCAGGAGAACATGGATGAGCATGTTTGATTTCTGTATGTTCTTAACTTCTCTAAAGTGATCATGGGGGGAGAACTACATGTCTCTGGGACCGTGATGCAGCAACAATCCCAGCAGCCGCATAGGCCAGGTACTCATTCCTGCTTCCCTTCGGGTGGGGGGTGGAAGGGCTGAAAATTGGGCAGGAGCCTGAAACACGAAGGTGGGTGGGGCAGTCTGAACTAATGACTTTCCTTGTTGCCTTCCTACAGGTCTGCCAGCACAACAGGTGTGGATGGAATCCCCAGCGGAATCAGGACCTGCAGGTTCGCAACTGGTGGTGCAAGGAGGATTTGACAAAGGAGTTGCTTGAGGAGACCACACAGTGGGCGGACGAGATTTCAGTGCCATTAACAGCATGGCCAGGGAGCAGAGGCAGCTGGTGTGGCAGAATGCAAGGCCTTTGCTGCCGGGGCCCGCCTGGACTGTCAGCGGGAGGACAGGCACTGGGCCTGCCTCTGGCAGCAGTTTGAGTGATCGGACAACATGACTGAGAAAGTAAGCAAGGAAATGTATGAGATGTGGGCACAGACTCGAAGCAGCAGGACTGGTGAGGTTGCAGCTCATCTGCATACGCTCCCAGCATCCTCGGCTGTCATCGCTCGAGGACACCACGACTCTCCTGGGGCTTGGCCTTCCTGCCGCCCCAAGCTCCACCGACCAGCGGGCCTAAAGGCGCGCGCCTTACAGGTACTTTTCTCCATTTCTTTTCTACTGTACTTCCCCCTCCTATCTTACTCACTAACATGTCTGCCCTATTTTCTCGCCTTTTCTTTCCCTCCTCTCCTTCTCCTCTTCCTGTCCATCTTTTTCTTCCTCTACTTTTCTCCTCCCAGCTTCTTCCTCCCCCCAACCGATCACCACTCTCTAACCTCCCCCATACATCCTTTGCTCCCTTGGCTACTTTCTCTCATTGCTCCCCTTCCACTCCTGTCTCTAGCCTTCCTCGATGCTCCCCTTCTCCCAATCTTATCCCTATTCCTCCTGTCTCTAGCCTACCACGACGCTCCCCTTCTCCCAATCTTATCCCTATTCCTTGCCTCCCCCCTCATCAACTACCATTTTTCTGCTCCCTCTGGAACTGTCGCTCATCTATCAGTAAAGCTCCCTATATCCATGATCTTTTCCTCTCTCGCTCCCTCCAGCTCCTTGCCCTTACTGAAACTTGGATCACTCCCTCGGACTCTGTCACGCCTGCTACCCTCTCCTGTGGGGGTCTCTCCTTCTCTCACCAACCCCGCCCTGAAGGACGGGGTGGTGGGGTGGGCCTCCTTCTTGCTAAATCCTGTCAGTTCCAACCAATTTCTCCTCCCCCCTCTCTCTCCTTCCATACCTTTGAGGCTCACTCCGTGCGCCTCTACTCCCCCCTCCATCTACGTGTTGCTGTCATCTACCGTCCCCCTGGTCCTCTCTCTTCCTTTCTTTCTGACTTTGAGTCCTGGCTCACTTTCTTCCTCTCTGTTGATATCCCCACTCTCATCCTTGGTGACTTCAACATTCATGTTGATGACCCATCTCAGCCCTCAGTCTCTCGCTTCCTCTCCCTAGCCTCCTCCTTCAACCTCCACCTTTGGACCAACTCCCCCACCCATACTAATGGCCATTCTCTTGATCTTGTCCTCTCTAGAAACTGCTCTGTCGCTGATCTCTCCTTCGATCCTCATCCTATATCAGACCACTTCCTTGCCTCTTTCAACATTTCCCACTGTCCCCCCTCCTCTTCCCCTTCTCTACGCCCCTTCCGTGACCTTCAAGCTATTGATCCCCTGGACTTTGCCTCCTCTCTCTCTCCCCTTCTTCCTACAGTCTTCTCTTCCTCCTCCCCTGACTCCGCTGTCTCTGCTCTCAACGCCTCTCTCTCCTCCACACTTGACTCCCATGCCCCTCTCTCTTCCCGCCCTGCCTTCTCCCACAACCCCCGTCCTTGGCTCACCCCTAGTATCCGCCACCTCCGTTCTTGCACTCGTGCTGCTGAACGACTCTGGCGCAAATCCCATTCTCACGCTGACTTCCTTCACTTCAAATTCTGTCTCTCCACCCTTACTTCTGCTATCTCCCTTGCTAGACAACACTACTATGCCTCCCGCATTGAGTCCTGTTCTCGGGACCCTCGCCGCCTGTTCTCTACCTTTGACTCCCTCCTCAAGCCTCCCTGTCCTCCCCCTCCTTCTTCCCTTTCTGCTCAGGATCTTGCCTCCTTCTTCACCTCCAAGATAGACAAGATCCGCCTCGACATCGCTTCCCACTCCTCTCTTCCCACTCCCACCCCTCTCCCTCCTCCCCCTCCTTCTCTCATGTCCTCCTTCTCCCCTGCCTCCCTTAAGGAAATCTCCTCTCTGCTCTCCTCCTCCAACCCTTCCACTTGCCCCCTTGATCCCATTCCTTCCCGCCTCCTCACCTCCATTACTCCCACTGTCGCCCCTTCCTTCCTGCACATCATCAACCTCTCCCTCTCTACTGGCTCTTTCCCTTCTGCCTTCAAACATGCCACAGTCTCTCCTATTCTCAAAAAGTCCACTCTTGACCCCTCTGACCCTTCTAGCTATCGTCCTGTCTCACTCCTTCCTTTTGCTTCCAAGCTGCTTGAACGTGTTGTCTACTCCCGCTGCCTTGACTTCCTATCCTCCAACTCCTCCCTTGACCCCCTCCAATCTGGCTTCCGCCCCCTTCATTCTACTGAAACTGCTCTCGCTAAGATCACCAACGATCTTCTGGTGGCTAAATCTAAACGTCTCTATTCCATTCTTGTCCTCCTTGATCTCTCTGCTGCCTTCGATACTGTTGACCACTCACTCTTGCTGGATTCCCTTCACTCCCTTGGCTTTTGTGGCTCTGTCCATAACTGGTTCTCCTCCTACCTCTCTGACCGCTCCTTTAATGTGTCTCTCTCCAACTCCACCTCCTCCTCCTTCCCCCTCTCAGTTGGTGTTCCTCAAGGCTCTGTTCTTGGCCCTCTCCTCTTCTCGATCTATACCTCATCCTTAGGCAAACTCATTGCCTCCCATGGCTTCCAATACCACCTCTATGCTGATGACACTCAACTCTATCTCTCTACTCCCTCTCTCTCTCCCTCTGTTCAAGCTCGTCTCATCAACTGTCTCTCTGACATCTCTACCTGGATGTCTCAACGTCAACTCAAACTCAACATGGCTAAAACTGAACTCCTTATCTTCCCCCCTCATCCTTCCTCTCCTTCCTCACTGTCAATAACTATTGATGGAGTCACCATCCTGCCTGTCCCCCAAGCCCGTAGCCTAGGCTTCATCTTTGACTCACCCCTTTCTTTTAAACCCTACATTGACTCTGTTGCTAAATCCTGTCGCTTCTCCCTCCATAACATTGCTAAGATTCGCCCTTTTCTCTCTGTCTCGTCTGCCAAAACTCTTGTTCATGCTCTGGTCATCTCTCGCCTCGATTACTGTAACCTCCTTCTCACTGGCCTTCCCCGGTCTCACCTTTCTCCCCTCATCTCTGTCCAAAACTCTGCTGCCAGGGTCATCTACCTCGCCAGTCGCTTCGACCATGTGCAGCCCCTCCTCTCTTCGCTTCACTGGCTTCCCCTTCCTGAACGAATCCTGCACAAGCTCCTAGTCTTCACCTATAAAGCTCTTCACAACCTTGCTCCCCCCTACCTCTCTGCACTTATCGCCCTCCATACTCCAGCCCGTGCACTTCGCTCCTCCTCTGTCCCTTCTCTCACCCTTCCACGCCTTCCCTGCTCCCCTAAGCGCCTTCGTCCCTTCTCACTTGCTGCCCCCCATGCCTGGAACTCCCTCCCTGTCCACATCCGCCTTGCCCCCTCCCTTCATACCTTCAAATCTCTCCTTAAAACTCACCTCTTTCGCTCTGCTCTGTCTGACTCTTTATCCTGCTGAGCCACTATTCCTATACCTACGATCGGTTTACCCTTATCCTTGCAACATGGACCTGCCTGCTGTCATTCTCATTGTAACCAAGCCAAGTACGTGCACTTGAGACCTCGCATCTTCATGAATGTTAGACCCCTTGTCTCTCCCTCTGTTCCCCTTCCTAAGTCTCTCCCCCAGCTCCTGTCTCTCAGATTGTAAGCCCTAGGGGCAGGGACCGTGTCTATTTTATTACTTTGTAAAGTGCCAGGTACACTGCTGGCGCTATATAAATGTTTGTTAATAATAATAATAATAATAATAATCTTGGTCTATCCAGTTTCAGAGGTCCCTGCTTGAGCACATTGCTCCCATGACTGCAGGCGTTCTTGTTCAGGGGCAGGTACCATTTCCTAACCCCCATCTGTTCACACCAACCTTTGCGGAACACACCCACACCCTCTCCGCACTGCGTTCATGCCAGGGAACAGTTACTTCCTGGGACATGCATGATTCCCCCTGCCAACCGTTCCTACATGCTTTCTGCGAGCATGCCTCCAAAGCTGGATCCGTGGCAGGAGGATTGGGAAGATGTTCCCCTGTCAGTCCTGCCACCTAAGTGAGCATGCCAAACTGCATCCAAAAGGAGTAGGCGGAAAAAGAAACAGTTTTAATAAATATAGTTCTATATATTTATTTATTTTATTTTATTTTTAATTACCCCACCCTTCCCCTAAGGCTCAGGGTGGCTTGCAAAATTAAAAGCACAAAATACATAAATATACATTAAAATCCCTGAAAAAACCCAACCCCACTCACGCCTAAATCCCTCCATCCCAACCCCTGCCTCAGCCTGCCAAACACTTTCCCCAAAAGAGAAGTTTTACACTTCCTCCAGAATATGCTCAGTCTCTGGTGGACCTTTGGGAGAAGGGAGTTCCATAATACTGGGGCAGCAACCAAGAATGCCTCTCTGCAGACCCTTCTTGTTGTATGAACAAGATTGGCAGGTGGTATCTGCAAGAGAGCACTCCTGGCCAACCATGGTATTTAAAGTTCTTGAATTTAATAAAGTTTAATTGAGTTGTATAAAGTTTAATGAAGTTCTTTAATTTTTCATAATCCACACTTTCTGTTTTTCTGAAAAAGAAGAGAAACTTGGGCGAGGAACGGGGGCCTTGGAGAATGATGGTTTGGCATAGCAGTAAGACACTTTGGGGGCTGGGGAATTGGAAGGGAAGGGAGACAGTATGGGGTGCAGTGTCATATGCTGATGACACCCAACTCTTCTCATTTTCATCTGACCCAGACCCAGCAGTCTTGGTGCTTACCCGATGTCTGGCGTCTGTTGGGGATTGAATGAGGGTGAGCTGACTGAAGCTGAATCCCGACAAGATGGAGGTGATGGTGGTGGGAAGGGCAGTGGATGTGGCGGTTCCCATCATTGATGCGATCCACCCTCCGCTGGTATCCCAGGTCCGTAGCCTGGGCATGCTCTTCGATCTGCAGCTCTGCCTGGATTTTCAGGTGGGGGCTGTGGCGAGGAGTGCATTTTGCCAATTACATCTGGTGTGATGGCTTCGGTGATATGTTTCCGATAGTAACCTGGCCACCATCATCCATGCTTTATTACCTCAAAATTGGACTATTGCAATACACTCTATGTGGGGTTACCTATGGTAACGGTCCGGAGACTGTAGCTAGTGCAGAATGCTGCAGCCCATCTCCTTACAGGGATGGGTCGCCGTAAGCACATTACACCGTAAGCTCTGGACTCTTCACTGGCTGCCTATAGTCTTCCAGGCCTGATTCAAGGTATTGGTTTTGACCTATAAAGCCCTATACGGCCTTGGCCTGACTTACCTGCAGGACCGCCTCGCTCTCCGCACTCTGGAGCGGCCTCTGCAGTCAGCTGGGGGTGCCCTTCTCGAGGTCCTCTGGGGGGCCACTATGGAGAGGGCATTCTCGGTGGCTGCACCTAGACTGTGGAACTCCCTCCTTGTGGAGGCCCGGATGGCCCTGAATCTCCCCTCCTCCTCTGGCTTTTGGCGAGTGAGATGGGACGTATGGTGGGATGGGGGGAGGGGCCAGCTTGGTTTTGTGCCTTCCCCTTTTTTTGTATTTCATGGTTTTATTTATCTTATGTGTGTTAACATTGTAAGCTACCCCGGGGTGCTTGGAGCAGGAGGGGCGGGGTATTAAATTATTTTATAAACAAACAAATAAATAAATAAAAGGGGGCTGTGGAGAATGGTGGTATAGCATAGCGATAAGCAGCTTTGGAGCCTGGGGTGGGTGTGAGGAAAGGTGAAGAGTCTGCTAGCTGTACACTTGCACTTGGGGCGGGGGGGGGG
>QEPC01011796.1:4030271-4065809 GCA_003113815.1 Sphenodon punctatus | reverse complement strand
GGGGAGCGGGGCAGGCAGGCATAGTAGCCCAGTGGGTAAAAGCCTGGGTGCAAAGGGAACGACCATGAGAAAGCCAGAGGCAAAGGTTGGGTGCTGGCCAGTTGCAGAGAAGCCAGCTGCACACCTGTGCCTCTGTGCTTCCTTTTCCCATTCCCAGATCAGGCTAGCCTGCTAATGCCAATAGGGAACACGCAGGGAAAGGCTGCCTGGCAAGAAACAGTATGGGAGGCAAGGAAGGAAAATATGCCATCCCAGTGCTGGGGTAGCCAGATGGGCCACAGTGATACACAGGAAATATTTTTAAAGGCTTTATTGATATTACGGAAAGATAATTTAAAACCGTGCACTGATGCTCATCAGTCTGTCACTGATGGTGGGTGTTGGGACTAGCATTGTGGTGGTTGTGCTGGCACAAGCCGTCCAAGATCTCTCCGGCTATGTGCTGTTCCAATCGGTTTAGCTGGTCCTGGAATGGGGACACTGGCTTGCTGGAGCTAACTAGTTTGGGATTTTCCAGTGCAGCCCTGCCAGTATCACTCATGTTGTGGAGAACACAGGCAGCTGTTTTTAGCAGTGGAGCAGTCTCTAGATGGAAATAGATCCTAGTATTATGAATTGATTAGGCAGTTTGGCCATGGTCAGAGACATAAGAAGGATGAGGCCTGAACAAATTCAGTTCAGCTAATTTGATGCATAAGCCTCAGGCTGGCACAAATTAAAAAGGTCCATTAGAATAAAGCTGTAAATAACTCACGCTCTAGCAGAAGAATGTATCTCCAAGGCCACAATAACAACCCCAGACGGCCACTATCTCTAACGAAGAAGGTCTGAAAGAAAAGGGAGGTAGCCTCAGCAGGTCAGACTGGCAATTAAGCAGTAGAGAAACTCCCCAAAAGCAAAAGCAGCTTTAATGGCTATGCTCCAAGTGATAGAGAAATGAATTTCTGCACCTGGCATGTTCAAAGAGGGGACCCTGCAACATGTATTCATAATAAATAAAGCTATAAAAGGAAACGCCCAGGGCCTTATCTCTTGTCACTGGCGCTTGCAGCTATTAGCATTGCAGTAAGCGTGCATGGGCCTCTGACCCTTACGGTCACTCTCAAAGATCCAGAGACTCCTATCCAGGTATCTGCTGGGCCCCTTCCTCTTTTCTGAACCAGCTTGCATCTCAGACCGTGGCCTCTGGCACGTAAGATATCCTAGGTTGGGTTACTGGTAGGGGTGGGACACCAGGAAGACTACCGGATACCGGATGTACCGGTATCGGATCTCCCAGGCACCAGATTTACCAGTATCGGCATACCAGATTTTTAACATTCGCCGCGGTACCGGATTTTTTACATTGCGGCTATTGACTTCAATGGCCGCAATGTAAAAAATCTGGTACCATGACCAATGTTAAAAATTTGGTATGCTGGTACAGGTAAATATCGAATTTATCGGATTAAGCCGATACACCCAAATACCGGCAATATCGGATCTCGGAAGAACCAGAATTCCCACCCCTAGTTATTGGGGTTTGTAACTGGTAACACAGCCATGTCCAGAAGTTAAGTGTCTATCCAATAAAATTGAGTTGCACCCACATACTTTGCCTTGTTAATTGGCGACCTTGGATCCCGTTTGAGGTAAATTGAGGTACAGCAAACTCATTTATTTCCTAACACTAGCAGCTATTGATCCCCAGGCTGCTTTAAAAGCCCCAAAGCCTTTCCACAACAGAGCGGGTGGCACTGGGCTTCTGGCTAAAGTACCTTTGCTCCAGTGTGAGTGCAACACTGTATACCTCATGAGTCAGGACTTCAGAGAGTAGGCAGGGTCTCCGAGAACAGCAGCCCTCATGAGCACCCCTTCAATACATGTTTCTGTGGAGGGTCCAAAATCTCGGGTGTTCATGTGGCCAAAAAGGGCCATCATAGTTCTTCCCAGACCACCTGGCCAGCACATCCACAAACCAGGCACAGTAGTTCACTACGGCCTGGAGAACCGCGGGGAAAAGCCCCTTCCAGTTCAGGTAGTCATCCTTGCCATGGGAAGGGCAGACGATGGTGATATGGTTCCTATCAATTGTCCCTGTACAGTTTGGGAACCCATCCAATGGTGTTCTATGAATGCATGATGGAGTGCCGACACCATGCAACCCTGCTGCAGTTCAAAGTTTGGAAGAGTGGGAGCCCTGGACGAGATGGGAGCGTGGGATGTGAACAAGATTGTGACTTTTCTGGATGTTTGTGCACTGCCAGAATTAGGGCAGTCACTAACGAAGGCTACACCTTCCCTGCCGTTTTTCCCCATAACTCCCATGATGACAGCAAGAGGATATCTATGGGGGCACCGGGAGTTCCTCAATCAGATGGCAAAGATGAACCTCTTCAGGGACACAAGTGACTTGGGGTACACGGAATGTGAACCGACTGAAGGAGAGCTTGTTGCCCTATACAAGGTTTAGACAAGCAAAGAGGTACAGAGCTCCCTTGTAAGCAAGGATGTTTTCTGCTCCAACTGTATGGCAATACAGAAGATGATAGGGAGAGGGGTTCAAGAGGCCCATGTCTGTCTGGGGGCTTTATGTCCCAAGAGGGATTTCCATCACCATGCCAGGTGAGACCCCAATAAAATGGTGTGCTGCTATCTGCCAGTACATCACTGTGAGTTGTGGATGTGAGCAACCGGGTGGTGACAATGTGCAAAGAATGATTACTTTATTTCAATTTTTACTTTTGCTTTCAATTTTCACTATAGACACTCTGCTCAATAAACTCAGCATTCTGTGCATAGCTACCAAGCGCTGGCAGGTATAAACCCAGGTTTGAACCTCCATGGGTGAGCAGGGATAGCGGGCATTGGACCACCTCCCAATGTCTTAATAGCCCAGAAGAAAGAAACAGCTGGTCCAGCTTCTTTTTCCCATGGTTCACCATGGTGGAGTCATCATAGGGGTGGGATGCTGAGAAGGGTGGGTTGGTTGGTGGGTTGAGCGGGCAGGGAAAAACGCCTGCCCGCGTATTAAGCTGGTCATGCTAACCCTGTGAGTGAGGTCTGTCCAAACACAAGAAATACACGCAGGCGGCTGCCCGTTTATTAGGCTTTACACATGAAGCATGTGAATGGGGACTGCACTGACTGAACCCGGACTCCAGGGAGCAATTGTCTAATTTGTTACCACCCACTGTTTTGCCAATTTGGCATTGGCGTAGGTGTGATGCCCCTTGTCAGCAAGGGGCACTGCCAATTGCTCCCAGAAGTCTAAGGCTGCGTGAGTTGACTGACTGGAGCAGTGAACTGCTGGAATAAGCTCCCAAGGACAGTTGTGGGAACAAAGAACCTGATTAGTTTTAAAACAGAGTTGGATAAACTTATGACCTACAGTTTGCAAATTTCTTGCTGTTATAGGAAGAAACATAACCAAAAAACAACCCGTAACATAATATTGGTATTTTCTTCCTGAAGCATCAAAGATGATGAAGTGGGACTGACTGGGGTGTTCTAGTGCGTACATTAATTATATGTCGGGTGACTGGCTGATGAGTCCTGCATACATGTTTGGAGTCTAATTTATTCCCATATTTGGGAGTAAAAAGGAATTTTCCCCAGATCTGATTAGAAGCTGATTCAGAGGAGGGAGTTGTTGGGATTATTTAACTTTTGTCTCCGTTTTTGTTTTGCCTTTTCCTGCAGCCTAGGTGTGGTTCACTTGTTTGAGATATCAGGATTTTTCTTGTATAAGATGGTTCCCTGCTATTCCAGCCATCAGTGTGTTCTGGTGGCTCCCTAAGTCTATTTTTGGCAGATTTTTATTGTCTAGTTGATGTATCTTTCTGTGTGGGCAATTTGGGTATGGTGAATTTGCAATTATGCAGGAGTCTGAGGAGATTATCCTTGAGGTCTCTTCCAGCCCTATGACACACTCAGACTAATAAGCATAAATAGACCTATCCTCTGTGAACTTATCCAGTCCCTTTGAACACAGCTATACTATTGGCCTTCATAACATCTCCTGGCAGTAAAGTGACAAAGTACTTTATTTTGTTTGGTGGTGGTGGTGGTGGTGTTTGTTTTTTAAACAAACAACAAAAAAAGCCTACTGCCGGTTAGTTTCAATGGATGTCCCCTAGTTTTGGTATTATATGAGAGGATAAATAACAGTTTGCTATTTCCTTGGTTGTAGATCTAAGCTTGAAAATGTTAGTGTGCCTTTTGATCTGTTCAAGGGTTGGCAAGCTGATAAAAGAGGGAGTACAGCGCTCTTTGATAGAGGGCTGCCTTATTAAGTATTTGGAAATTGGACACTGGCTGTGATATTTGACAACTTGTAGTAGAATTACATTACATGGGGCTCCTTTAGTAGGTTGTGCCTCTGCTGCAGCGATGAGCAATCAACGATGATAATGGGTTTATGACACTTATAGCAACATCTGTCAATGATTTTCTAGACCCGGTGTTATTCCGTTAGTCACTTTCTACTGGCTGCACATAACCTAGAAGTGTGCTCTCACCAGGCTGGAGAAAATAAACTGTAGCTTACTTGTTGCTTACTGTAGCTTGTTCTTATTGTTGGTACGTTTTGGGATCCATCTTTGTCTCCCAGGGTTCTGGTTTGTGAGGAGAACATAATCATGCTCCTGTACCTGGTCCAGTGAGTCTGAAAAACATTAGACGGAACAGTAAAACAAAATCTTTAACTTTTAAATCATTTTGATATTTAATCCAGTGTTGCTACAACTCACTGTGGGTTTTGTTTTTGTTTTTTAAAAAAAGATCATACATCAGAAAATTATGTTATCCCTAAGGCCTGAGAGCTGTTGTAAAACTCATCAGTAATTATTTTAATACTTCACAGCATTCCCCTGACCTCACATTTTCCAAGCATAATAGAGACAGGCAGCTATGTCTAATGTAAGTTATTCTTATCTGATTATTTTTATCTTAATGAATTTTGCTTCAGTGCCACTCCAGGGAGATTTGTTAAGTTTTGTGAACAGGTGAATTCTCCAAGGAAAGGGGTGAGTGCAGAGGGAACATATTCAAATATATATGTCTCAGGGAGCTTCTGCTGGTGATAATATTCTTGGATGCCAACCAGGAGGGCATCAGGGAAGGACAAAAGAAAGGGAATTTGACAAGAGGTGACACCTGTGGCAGGGTGATGGTACAATGAAGTCCTATAGACACTGGCTATCTAGGATAGACCTGAATAGGTGAGGGAGACACCCAACAGGTGAGGGAGAATGACTCTTGGAGAAGAGCACAAGGTTCTGATACGGATTTTTGTGATGAACTTTTCCCTGAGTTCCCCAGCCCTAATGCTGCTGCCCTGCATTGCCACAATAAAAACAGGCACATGCACTGAAGGCTTCCCTCTGCTTCTGCCCTCTATTCATGTGCCTACTTTAATGATGAAGCAGAGGGTGGGAGCAGCAGCAGCACTGGGAAGGCGACTACTCCCTGGAGTGCACTGCACAGATGTGGCTCCAGGAAAATCGCCCCTGGGACAACAACTCAGTTCTGTACAGCGGGAGGGGCTGGGGGTGGGGCTCAGACTCCAGGTAGCCCCCTATTGGGCCCCCCAGCTAATCAGCCTGGCTGTAACGGTAATGGAGCCAGCATCCCCAGCCAATCACTCACCTCAATTGCTAGCTTCCCCCTTTTTATTTGCTCACAGAACTTTGCAGTTTGCTCACCATTGCATGGCATCAATATTGTGTAGTCTTCCGATCTGTATTGGCTGTGCTTTTTCTATTCATTGTGTATTCCACAGTAATGTGTAAAATTTTAGGAGACCCAGCATCCTAAAAGTCCGCCAGCCACCACTGTGGCATCTACATAAGAATATATGCCTCACTTGTATTCTTTGTTTCTCTTCCTTAAGCAGTAAATGGATTAAAAATGCAATCATGTTAGGGTTGGCCTGTAGATTTCTGTCTCTGGGAATGAAGAATTCTGTCATGTCTGTGCAATCTGTTCTTGTGTGTTAGTTGCATCTTACTTCCAGTTTTTAATTTTTCTTGCTTAACGTGCCAGCTATCTCATTATGTCTGGCTGCTGGATTAAAGAATTCTCTAATATTAGCTGTTCTCTCAGCATACTTTGCCTTTAAAACAATCTCTTTTGTAGCTTGAATAGGCAGAGCTCTTTCAGTCTCGCATGGTCAGGAGGTTTGGTGTTGAGTAACTTTTGCAACACAAGAGGCTGTTCTGGCAGCTGGGGGTGGTGAGAGTAGGAGAGAGGTGCATTGGTCAAACTTCCTGTTCTAAAGTGTGTGAAGCGGGAGTTGTAGCATGGGCATAGTTTGAGTTTTACATTTGGAGGCACCATGGATGAGGCTGAAATAAGAGTGTTCTAGGATGCCAGCAGCACAGCTATGAGCATTGCTCTGTGGCAGATGGCATGGGAGGATTTCCTCTATGATAGCAGGTCTGCCCAGCTGAGAATTCCCCTAATTTGTATAGCTGTTTTTTCCACCCCTAGTCAGGTGGAAAAGCAGCCTGTCCTCGTGGGGAATAAACTGGGTTGTCGCCAACACTGAGCCACAAACAGGGTTCTCCCCAAAATGTGATTTTTAAAAAAGCACAGCAAGACAAAGTGACTTCTAATCAGTGCTGAATTTGTAAGCAAATAAATAAAATAAAAATGCACTACAGGGGCCTAAGCCAGTCACGGAAGCTATGTCTCCTGACCCAGATCTTGTCAGAACAGGGAAATGAACTCTGATTTTCTGATATCAGCCCAACCACTGGAGTAACCTGCTTCTCCATTGCTGAATGTACAACTGGAATTTTGTGATATTTATCTATACAATGACCAGTACAGGGCATGGAGTAGGAAAGTCTTTAATGAAAGCCAAATGAACCACCCAGAATTTCTCTGGCTTTCAATTTCCAACTCTGAAATGGCCAATATCAACTTTTTCCTGGTCTTTCACATTCTGAGGTGTACACTCCTATTGGGAATATTTCCTGGCGCTTAGCTCCCCTTTTAATTGTCATGGCTGAGCCCAGCAAGCCCCCCATAAATCAAGCTCTGTTTGTACTGACTTGGAAGTTACTTTATTTAGTGACTTGTTAAAGTTCCTCCTACAGTTATGAATGCTTGTACTGTTGTGCTTTGTTTTCCCTAAATTGTAAAAGGTATTTGTCATTCCGTTTCCCCAGGATTCCTGAATACTTGTGAAAGGAAAATGCCAGATGACCAACTTTAATTTCCCAGAGCTAGCAGTGAGGGTGTAGCTCTGGGTGGGAGCTCAAGCTAGGCATTTACCTGTGTGACAGTACAGTCCTGAGGTTGCTGCGCAGGCAATAGCTCCATTCACTTCATAAGGACTACTGCCAGTGCAGCAACTTCAGGATCACACTATTGGAGAGGATTCTGTAGATCTATTGAGCCAGGTCTTCATTGATTCCACAAACACCTGGAAGAAGGGTTACTACAGTTGTAAGCACATTATAAGACATGGTTCAACACGCTGGCAGAAAGCAGGATTTCTAAAGGCCCTATGTGGCTTTTCACTTGGTTATCATTCCATTTGTGATTTATGTTCTTTTGTGAAGGGACCGAATGTGGCCACTGTCGGAGACAGGATGCTGGACTCAACGGGCCTTTGGTGTGACCCAATATAGTACTACTTATATTAATTTTTTAGACCATCAGTCACCAGGCATCTAACCCCCATTGGAACAGTGTATCTAAGGCCGCTTTTATACGAGACGCTGAAAAGCGCCTCCTGAGGCCCGCGTTTAGAGAGAAGCCATGTGAGGAGTGTTTACATGCTCCCTGCGCTGCCTGAAGTGATGTGTTCCCTGTTGTCAACAGCAGTGCTGCTACTGCCAGCAACGGGGAGCATGTCACTTCCGGCAGAGCGAGGAGCATGTAAACACTTCCCACGCGGCTTTTCTCTAAACACGGGACTCAGGAGACGCTTTTCAGCGCCTCGTATAAAAGCGGCCTCGGGATCTTAAACGCTGCCCAAGTACCAATTTAGAAGCCTCACAAATATATGGCACAGATGTTTTCAGGCATCCTATTTACCACAGCTTGAAAAGCCATGGAAAGCACTCAGAAGTAACCCCACGGGGGTGGGAGAGTTCATGGCGTTATCACATCTATGATAATCACACGGTTATCGCATGGTTCACCTGTCTCGGTCTGTCCGTGCCTCCTCTACTGAAATCCCTCGATGAGGCACTTTCTGTGATTTTAAGGCTGTGATAACATGACATGAGTAATCTCCCTGAAGATGTGATCCTCACTTGGTTGAAGTGAACGGGAGTTTGGATCACCCCTTCAGCCTCTAATAGCTGTATATTTTGGTCCTAACCCTTTATTAAAACAGTATAAATAAACCCTTAAAATAAAGTGTGACTAGTAAGGCTTGCCTACATCCTATCTTGGAGCCCCACTAATAAGTATCTGTAAAGTGGTTTCAGCATCCCCTTGAGAAGAGACAGTATGAAATATCCATACCAAAGTATGTTGATTATTCTCTGTGAACTAAAAAGGGCAGCACTTTGATGTACCCAAGAGGGAGTGACATCAGCTACATGACAGGGGCAGTCTAGCATTATTTTGAGCTCTCTTACCCTTTTGTGGGTTTTTTTTAAAGCTATTTTTATAATGCTAATTTCCAACTAAAAATATGAATAAACTCTGATTGCCAAGCTCTGTGCAAAAGTGTTAATCCCTGCTTCATCCTCTGCATGTCTAATGATGGTTAAACACCCTTCATTGACAGCAGTTAATCTCAGCATACTGAATAAACACACACACAGCACCGATATGTAATACCCCAACTCTGCAATGCTCATTTCTCCTCCAGATTACAAGGCCCCCATACACTGTGGCCACTAGTCAGAGAGATGACAATGGGGTCAGAAAGGGGAGATACATTCTAATCTAATAGACTGGTGAGTCGTATTCTTCCTTTGTAGTCACAGATGCATAGACGAATCATTGCAGAATGTTTAAAAGGCATGGTGCTCAATTGTGCCTTTTAAGCATGGGTAGATCCTCGAGACTTCAGCCTGCAAGTTGTTCTGCATAGACTACTGCACAGAATCCACTGGCTAAGAAGATGAGCTGTAGGTGTGCAACAATCCACCCATAGACCCGGATTGCAGGAACAGCCATTTCTTCTTCCTCTGATTAACTATTAATCTTTTGCTCCCCAACAACTTAACTCCTCTTAACATTTTTCAGGTAATTATTTGACCCAAACTTCTTTATGTTCATTGAAAGCTCTCACATGGATTGGGCAAGCAATACCAGTTTTTTTTTAGCCCCAATCTAAACTCTGATTACAGTTCATTTTGTCCACTATTATAAAGCTAAGGTAACATGTAATGCACACAGTAGCCTGTGCCCCACTTCTGGTCCTCAAATGACTATGATGTGGTGAGAACATTGGAAGGAAGGATACCAAAGTGAGTGTTCTCTACTGCCATGTGATTAGGAATACTTGCATCTTGGGATATTATCTAGTAGAAATGTAAATATAGTTGGGGTTACAAGAGTAGCTACTCATCACATATTCACCATTAGATGAAATGCACGTTTAAAACCCTTGCTATTGGCCTCTTTGCTTCATTTATAAGGTTATGATTACCTGTGTGGTTACAACTAGTTTATGTAAATGGCAAGGATGCTTGTACTCTTCCAAGGCTTTGGAAATTTTATGCTGTGTTAATGTTATAATTTTGTGTTTGTACTGTTCCATTTTATTTTCGATTTGTCTTACTGGGACAGGCGACCGCTAGATCCCTTAATAATAATAAAATTGAATTGAAAACCCTCGCTACTTACGTAGTATGTTGCCACTTGAGAAATGTAACATAAAAAGGGGGCCTTAGAACTCACTCACACAACACCCTTCCCCCTTTGATACTCACGGGTTGTTCCTTCAACTGTGTTTATTTTGTTCCTTAGCAATATTATTATTATTATGAATAAGTATTTGTATAGTGCCAGCTGTGTACCTGGCGCTTTACAGAACAGTAAGATAGAAGCAGTCCCTGACTACGGCTTACAATCTAATAGACATGGAGGGGGGAGACAAGGAGAGGGGGCATAGGGATAAATAAGGGTGTCTGCCATTAAGTAGCGTAGGACGCTGTTCACACCTTGGGCAAAAGCAAACAAGCAAACCCAAACCCCACTAACTGTGACAGTATGGTGTAAGCAGGTCCTTCTTTTATTGGAATTTAAGTTCTTGAGTTAGTAGTAGTAACTGTAAATAGTTTAAAACATTATTCTTGTTTGGGGGCAGATGCTGCTCACTAGGTCTGTGCCTGTGAAGATTCCAGAGGGGGCAGGGGCTGTTTCTACTGCTGCTGTTGGCTCTGAGAGGGGTGGAAAACAATGCTCCTGAGGTAAAGGAGGGTGAAGGAGTTGGCTCTTCTCAGAGCTTTAGGGAAGAAGTTGACAGAGCAAACTGCTTGACTCTATCGAAAGTCAAAAGCTACCATAGCATAAGAAATCTAGTAAAATGCCCCCCCCCCATCCTTTTTAATGTCTTTATTGTTGGATTGTGCAAGTCACAAGTAAAAGCCCATTGCAAGCCCTGAAAGCTTAATATGGGGCTTGTCCAGTAGGGGGAGGGTCAGGGGATGAAACAGGTTTTTTTTTCTCCTTGTGTCCTTCTTCTCCTCTCTCTGTCCTCCATCTTGTCCCATGCAGTCTGTACATGATGGAAGCATGTCTTCTGAGTTCTTAGTAAAGTTCTGTTTTGAAGAAACTTCTGCTGTGTGTTGTTGAACAGAAAGCTAACTCTACAACAGATTATGGGTCCAGGACATCTTCAAGGCGACTTTGAAGACTAGAAGCAGCCCAGAAGGAGTGCAGACTGTGAAAGAAAACTCCCAGACAGAGAGGCCTACTGTCTGTGAGTAAGAAGGCCTAAATCCCAGAAGGGGAAAGGGAGGGAAGCAAGTATGGCAAGCAGATAAAAGCTCAGACTTTCAGTAGGAAAGCTGAACAATGTAAACTACCAATTGTGGAAGTTTAAAGTGGAAATGCTGCTGTCTAAAGATAATCTATGGGAGGTGATTACCATGAACAGACCAGCAGCAAATCATGAGGAATGGGATAAAAATGCCAGGTTATCAAAGGCTACAATAAGTTTATTGGTAGAAGATCACCAGCTAATCCATATAAGAAGTGAGACCAGAGCAAGAGGCATGTGGATTGCATTGCAAAACTTGCATGAGAGAACTAGCCTGAATACCAAACTGTTCCTACTGAGGAAACTATACAAAATGAAGCTTGGCAAAGAAAGTGAAATACAGGAGCATATTAATGCCATGTTGGAAGTAGTGGCACAGCTGCGTGGCATTGGGGAAGATATAAAGGACAGCCATGTGGTAGCCCTACTCCTCTGCAGTCTGCCTGAATCTTACAGTGCCCTCATCAATGCCCTGGAGACAAGGCCAGAAGCTGAACTGAAGCTGGAATTGGTTAAAGGTAGACTTGCGGATGAATTCCAGTGCAGAAAGGAGAACTGCAGAATGATCTAAAGCAGGGTAATGAGACTGCACTGAAAACCTCAGACAAAGCTCCTAAGAGGGAAACCAGAGTATGCTTCAGAAGCAAAAAGGAGGGACATTTAAAGAAAGACTGCTATATATGGAAAGCAGAACAGCAGAAACTGTCTCCACGAACACCGAAGCAGGAGGCTAAAGTCACAAACAGCAACACAGTCACTCAACAATGGAGTGGATGTGTCAGAGCAACGCAAGACAGCTCATCCCAAAATTGGTGTGTAGACTCTGGGGCAATGAGCCACATGACTAGCAATAAAGGATTCTTCACAGAACTGGATCTGAGTAGTAAAGAAAGGATCTACCTTGCAGATGGGAGATGCATCAACGCGGAAGGAATTGGACAAGGATTCCTGTACTGCAACCAGTCACAGGGAGGCACACTGACCATACCCATGAAAGATGTCCTCTACATGCCCAACTTAGAAGGGGGACTCCTGTCTGTGAGGCACCTGGCAGCAAGGGGGCTCACCATCCGTTTCCAGGGAGATGAATGCACAATTCAAAGTGGGACAAAAGTACTGGCCAGAGCCACTGCAGATGAGCACCTGTACTGTCTGAGCACAGCGAAAGAACAGACAAAGATCACTGCACACAAGCCACACGACGACTGCATCCACCTGTGACATAGACACCCAGACAACATCAAGGAAATGCACAGACAGCAGTTGACCAAAGACCTTAAGGTATCAACATGTTCCATGATCATGAAATGCGACTGCTGCATCAAAGTCAAAGCCACAAGGGCTACGCTACCAAAGAGTCAGAATAGCCCCACGAAACCGCTTGATCTTGTACACAGAAATGTCTGCGACCCAATGAAGGTTCCCATGCCAGGAGGCAACTGATATATGGTAACTTTTTCATTGACGACTATTCAAGGTACACGATCATGTACGTCATGAAGAGTAAAAATGAAGTATTCGACAAACTTCAGGACTATGTGACCATGATGAGCAACAAGTTCCAGCGCAGACCAAAGACACTGTGGACTGACAATGGAGGTGAGTTCACAGGAAAGGAAATAGAGGACTTCCTGAGACTCCATGGAATTGATCACCAAAGGACATTGCCATATACACCGGAGCAGAACGGAACAGCTGAAAGAAGAAACAGAACACTAACCAAAATGGTTAGATGCATGTTAACAGACTTTGGACCAGAAAGATACTGGGGCGAAGCAGCAGTTGCTCCTACCTACCTACAAAATCCGCTGTATTCTAGAACAGTGAGGAAAACTCCATACGAACTGTGGCATGGTCAAAAACCTAGTGTGGGCCACATCAGAGTATTTGGAAGTAAGACTTACATATACATCCCAGAGGAGAAATCTACCAAGCTGCAAAACAGCAGTGCATCCTCGTAGGATACAGTGAGCATTCCAAAGGCTACAGGATCCTGGATCCATGCACAGATAGAATAACTGTTAGTAACAGTGTGACCTTTGTGGAAAACTCATGCAACAGTGTGATAACTCTCCAAGGTCCAGGCGAAGGAGAACAATCAACCACGGACGAAACCACTGAAAGGGAGCAATCCTCTGAACAAATAGTCGAAATCAGCAAAAGGTAACAGAAGCGCAGAAACAGACACAGTCGGCTGCTGATGCTGAGCCAAGGCATCTAGCAAAGGTATCCCCCCCCCCCCCATTCGTCTCTCCTATAAAGTCAGCACCAGTAAATTGTCAGAGCCAGTATCCTGGGAGGACATCTCAGGAAATTAGTAACTCGTATACCGTTTTGCATATGCATTCAATGCACCACGCACCCTTGCCTAGGAGAGATTCTCCACTGCTGCTTCAAAACCAATGAAACAGCATCTGAAAAACCCCATTATTTCAAATATGCCTAGGAAGCTGCTGCCCTAGTTCTCTTGCTTGCAGAAATTCAGTTTCTCTTTGTTTTCCTGTAACACCTAATTTGGGATATTAAAAAACAGAAATCAATGGCTTAGAATATGGTGTTCTCTTTTATCTGATCTATAAATAATTTATCTTGAATTAGCTCCCCTGTTATTGGTACTTAGTGATAAAAGCCTTGCTGATCACAGTACAGGGGAAGACAACAGCTGAATTCTGTCTTGCAGAGATAAGAGTGGGACTATATGAAAGACAGCACACTCCTTGGCTGTTGTTATGGAACCTGAAATCTTGCCATCAAGGATCAGGCAATTTACTGAGGAGTGTGGAAAAAAAAGTGTTAGTATTGTTGTGGAAAAATTTCAAATATTTCAATTGTGTGTTTATCACTCCAAGTTTTATTGGGTCTCTAAATTCTTTATTTCAAGCTAACGTGTCAGTGCAACAGATGTGATTGTGAGGTCTTGGGGGTGGGGGTACAGGGAGAAAGAGGAGGTAGGGAAACAATGTGTACAAACACCCACATGCTCCCTTGGCCCGTGGTGCGATAGAAAATGGTCCCTCAGGATCTTTAAGGGCCTTTAGGGCATAAATCCCCAGCCATAGATCATCACAGGGATTCAGGGAGCGTAATACCAAGGTGAGCCATGAAGGAGACACACAGGCTCCAGGCCCCAACCCTACTGGGTGACACAGGTGGGAATGGGGGTGCGAATCCCGAGGGGTGACCCCAGGACAGGAGATACACACCAGGAGGGAGCAGGGAGGTGCAGGCTGCGGGGAAGTGTAGGACCCGCTAGCCACAAGACAATACTCTACAGTCACCTCCCACATCCTGGACACCAAGTCACCCATGCACTCACACACACAAGTACACACTTCCAACTCCACACAAATCAGACAACAACTCACTGCAACACAATAATGTGGAAAGGCACGTGGGACCAGTCTCACAGGCAGAAGCCTGAGGATCCTCAGAAGCCTGAGGATCCCGGCAGTAGGGGCACAATCACCTGGGGGACAGGGTGGGGACCCCCGGCGGTTCCCCAGAGGCTGGAGTTTGTGCGGGGACCCCGAGTTCCCCACCCAGCAACCCTCAGGCCCCTGTACAAGGGCCTGATAGCACCCTCCCACCAAGGCTGCCTCAGGGAGTAGGGCACCAGTTCGGTGGGGTGCAGAAGATGAAATTGACGAACTAAGCGAGGGGTGTGGACATCAGAGGCCTTTCCCCAGGATTGTTCGATCGGACTGTAACCTTTCCAGTCGACGAGGTAGAACAAATGACCTCGTTGGATACGCGAGTCAAGAATGTTGCTCCCTTCATACTCCGAGTCATTCCCAACTGGAAGGGGTTGCGCTGCCACGTCCGCTGAAAGGGGAAACAAGGCGGCAGGTTTTAGGAGTGACACGTGGAAGGATGGATAGATGCGGTAGTGTGGGGGTAAATCAACGATGTAGGCGACATAATTTATCTTTTGTTTTATGGGGAACGGGCCCATACACCTGTAATCCAGTTTTGATGAAGGTTTTGACGACGGATAATGGCGCCGATTGACCCATACTAGGTCTCCTGGGCTAAACTGGAGCATGGGTTGCCGATGGTGATCAGCTTGTCCTTTATATCAAAGCCGGGCCACAGTGAGTAACTTCTTAGCATGAGCGTGTGTTGTGCGAATCTGCTTGAGCAATGCTCCAACGGCAGGGAAGGAAAGGGGGGGGGAGATCCGGCATACAGATACGAGGGTGAAAGCCGTACATCACATAAAAGGGGGAGGAGCCAATGGAAGCATTTAGTGTGGTGTTGTACACGAATTCTGCGATGGGTACTAAGTCATACCAATTATCGCTCCAAGACGGTAGTAATATGTTGAACATGTTGAGCCTCCTTTTTGGAGAACACCAAAATATCATCCAGATATGCAATGACATAGATGTCCAGTATGTCTCAGAAGACGTCATTTATATTGAAAGGTGGCTGGTGCGTTTGCCAACCCGAAGGGCATCACTAAGTATTCAAAATGGCTGTATCTTGTCCTGAAGGCAATTTTCAATTAGTCGCCTGAACGAACGTGTAATAAATGGTAAGCCCCACGAAGGTCTAGTTTTGTGAAGATCTGGGCCCCTTGTAGTTGATCAAGAAGTTCCAGTATAAGAGGAAGGGGGTATCGGTTTTTGATGGTTATGGCGTTTAGGCCTTGGTAGCAATTGTCTATATAGTCCTTTAGCGTGGCCAATTCAGGACTGGATAAGATGTAGATATACCCGTAGGGGGGTTCTGTCCCCGGAATTAAATCTATAGGACAATCATATGGCCTATGGGGTGGTATGGTTGCGGCTTCCTTCTCATTGAAGGCGTCTGCGAACTTAAGGTACCTCGATGGTACCGTGGTGTCTGTCTCCAGCCCTATTGTAGATATTAGTTGTATCAATTGTCTCCTGCTGCACGAAGTTTTGCAATATTCAGAAGGGAAGGACACCATTTTGGTGAGCCAATTTATCATAGGGTTATGCTGTTGCAACCAAGGGAGTCCTAAGACGAGAGGGAGCATGGGAGTAGAGACGATGTTAAATTGTATGACTTCAATATGTTCCCCTATTGTAGCTTGCAAGGTGTCTGCCTCTTCAACATGTTATTACCGTCTTGGAGCGACTACGACATAATCAGCTTTTCTGTAAACTGGAAAAAATGCGCCTTCCACGTCACCACTATAGAATTTTTGGGGTTTATTATTTCGCCGTCTGGGGTGGAAGTGGACCAGAAGAAAATCAACGCCATATTAACCTGGGTCGCTCCATCTTCTGTGAAAGTTCTACAGCGATTCCTAGGCACGCCACGAATTATTACTGGAAGTACATCCCTAATTATGCATGCCTTACCGAACCCCTTACACGCTTATTAAGAAAAGGAATACCGTACGTATGGACGGAACAACATCACACCGCCTTTGAGATGTTTGTTTACTCGTGCCCCCATTCTACAGTACCCCGATTTTGAGCAACTCTTCACTGTTGAAACTGATGCATCAAGCACAGCGTTGGGAGCGGTGTTGCTACAGACCGGACCTCAGGGGGATCGCTTCTTGCCCTGTGCCTCTTATTCACGGCAACTGACAAGTACAGAAAAGAATGACACTATCCTAGACTGAGAATTGCTGGCCATAAAAGCCGCATTTGAAGCCTGGCATCACTATCTGGAGGGCGCAGAGATCTCGACAAGAGGCGGGGAATGCCTGACCCTGGGAGGTGTAGGGGGCTACCCGGGTGTGCAACAAAGTCCCCTATCTCAGCCTCTGGTGGTCTCGTCTGTCGCACTCAGGCCATTGACGGATCACCATGTTCTGGGGGGTTTCTGGGAGCACTTGGAATGGAGTGACGCTGGAGAGAATCTAGGTCCATAAAATTGCTAGAGGCTCCAGAGTCAATTAACATCCTCTCTGCTATACTCCGTGTAGACTCCACCTCCAACGTGAGGGGAACCTCACGTGCTGAAGTGGCCTGAGTGCGACAGACGAGACCACCAGAGGCTGAGATAGGGGACTTTGTTGCACACCCGGGTAGCCCACTACACCTCCCAGGGTCGGGCATTCCCCGCCTCTTGTCGAGATCTTGGAAATGAGGGGTTGTTGCGAGTGAAGTGTGACGGTTCCCCACAGTAGAAGCATAGTCGGGATACTCGGTGCTGCTCTCGCTCTGCCGCTGTTAAGGGTCTGCTAGAAGCTCCAAGTTACATGGGTTCTACCTCGGCCATCTTGGGTTCTGTTTTGCAGGGCACTGAAAAGGAGGTTCTCGTGATTGGGGGGCATGGAAGGTCCTGGCGGCATTCCCGTCTTCATTTGCTCAATCACTCGTCTATCTGTAAAACAAGAGTGACCAGCTTCCCCCGGGTAGCTGGCATTGTGGTGTACAACAACTGGTCTTTCAGTTCCTCATTGAACGCTCTGCAAAACATAACCCTCAATAAGCTATCTGGCCAACCCAGGTCCACAGCCAGCTGTTGAAACTTAGTGACCTAGTCCAGTAAGGGACCCTTCCCTGTCGTAATATGGTAATGCTATTTTCTGGATCTTTTACCTGATGGTGGTAGTCAAACAAAAATTTAAACTCCCGCAAGGACCCTGGGTAATCTGAGAGAAGGGGGCTATTGCTAGTGAGCAGGGGCGTGGCCCATGATAAGGCCAAACCCACCAAGAGGCCTATAATAAATGCCACCTTTAACTCATCACTTGAATATGTCTTTGCTTGCACCTTGAAGGTTAATTCGCAAAGCACCAGGAAGCTCTGAAACTGGTGTCTATTCCCTGCAAATTTGGTGATTAAGGGCCCCTGGGGGTCTCAGACTCTCTGGGCTCCCCCTACAATAGGTGCTATGGGAGGAGGTGCAGGTGGAGGGTCTTCCCCCCTACCCTGCTTTTCTTTAAAATCCTTGACCTCCATAGCAAGGGACTGGACTGCTCGAGCCAGATCCTTGACTTCCACCAACATCTGTTCCATGACAACAAGAGTATTTTTCCAGTGATACTGTGAGGTCTTGGGGTGGGGTGGGGTAGCGGTACAGGGAGAAGGAGGAGGTAGGGAAACAACGCGTACAAATACCCACACACTCCCTTGGCCCGCGGTGCAATAGAAAATGGTTCCTCAGGATCTTTAAGGGCCTTTAGGGCATAAACCCCCATCCATAGATCATCACAGGGATGCAGGGAGCATAATGCCAAGGTGAGCCATCAAGGAGACACCCAGGCCCCAACCCTAGTGGGTGACACAGGTGGGAATGGAGGTGCGAACCCAGAGGGGTGACCCCAGGACAGGAGATACACACCAGGAGGGAGCAGGGAGGTGCAGGCTGCGGGGAAGGGTAGGACACGCTAGCCACAAGACAGTACTCTATAGTCACCTCCCACACCCTGGACACCAAGTCACCCACACACTCACACACAACCACGCACTTCCAACTCCACACAAATCAGACAAAAACTTACTGCGACACAATAATGCGGAAAGGCACAGGGGGCCAATCTGACAGACAGAAGCAGTGATCACCGGCAGAGGCTAGGAGTACAGGACTTGCTTTTATCCCCTGTGGAGGGTGGAACATGCTCGCGCAGGCGCTCTAATCACTGCGGCTGCAAGGTGGGGGCATGGTCACGTCAGGCGGCCGCTGTGTGTCCAGCCTGAGCTGGGTGCTCCCAGTGGGGCTGCGCTGAGCCTCTCCTAGCTGGGGCTGTGGAGGAGGGGCTTCCTGGCTGTCCAGGGTCCCCCCCCCAAAATCTACTCACTGGCATCGAGCCAGGCATTGAGGCAGTCGATATCGGGTATGAGGATCCCGGCAGTAGGGACACCAACACCTGGGGGACAGGGCGGGGGCCCCTGGCAGTTCCCCAGAGGTGGGGGTTTGTGCAGCCCCCCCGAGTTCCCCACCCAGCAACTCTCAGGCCCCTGTACAGGAGCCTGACAGTGATCTTACGAGACCTTTGCAGTATTAAAAGCAAAAGGAGTAAATTGGCTATGAGGATGTATAGAAGAAGGCCTTTATTTAGGTAAAGCCTAGTGGGTGTCTTGAAAGAGTTTTCTATTAAGGATTTCAAAAGTTTCTACACATTTGTGATGCATAGATTAAGCAAAAAAGGAAGAGAATATAGATTGCATTCTGGGAAGAAAAATTCTAAGCCATGTCACTGTCCTCTCAACTAAATTAGTGTCTGGACCATAAATGCTCCTTTTGTAATACAGATTCCATCAGTTGACAGACTTTGCTGCAGTCAAAGACAAGAATAAATAGGGAGAAAATTGAATGGCATTAAGTCTACTGTGTGAGAGGGGATGTGTGATAGAAGGATGATAGTGCCATCGGTGCCTATTGAAGGTTGTGGCTAATTAAAAGTATATACCAGAGTGGGGAACCTTTCCCCTCCTGTAGGCCACTTTGAAGATTGGTACAAGCTCCGCGGCTGGATAGGAATTGGGTGGGGTGGGGTTTAAGGAGTGTGTTCAGGATGGGAGAATGGAGCAGAAGGTCTAGATCTGTTCCATTGATCCATCCTCTATCCTTAGTTGAATGTCCTCATATCTGTTCCTTTTCCATGAGCTCACTCTTTCAGTGCTTGAGGGTAGGGGTTGGATCCATGGGCCAGATCCAGGAATTGGAAAGGGGGCAAATAAAACCCAGCCCCAGGGCAGAGATTTGGCCTTCCAAGACTTTCTGAAGTGACTGGTCATATAAGATGCCTCAGTTTCTGAGTGCCCAATATGACATGTCTTGAAAGAGACTACTTTTCAGTACTTTCTGCAAATCAGGTCTTCTGAAAGCTTCAAATAAGCACCCAAAATAAAAAGTTAAGTTTAATAATCATGGCCATGGTGTGTAAACCAACATCAACTAGTAGTTACATAGTAAATGCAACAGGAACCTACCTTGCCACAGAGAATGACTGAGCTGGAAGTTTCACCCATTAGCCTGTCTGGAGTAGGTGACCCTTGAGGCCACTTCCTGACCTATAACTCAACCTAAACTTAGAGCAGCAAAACCCAAAAGCAGTCATTCCCAAGCATTTGGGACCAATGAACAATGGCCATCCCTAAGAATATCTCATGGACCACCAACTCATCTATCAGATAGCTCACTGCAACCTGTTCCCTACAGGGTAACTTCAGACGTTACGGGATCGCAGTCAACTACCCTGAATCACAGTGGAGGGTAGTGGCCATGATCCTGTGAACGTCTGTTTGAGCCCCGCCAGATGTTCACCACGGTGAATTCCTTGCAGGGTTCAAAGTGAACCACGGTTCTGGAGGTGAGGCTGGCCTCACCTCCAGAACCATGGTCATGTTGGCCACAATCTGGGACGGGGCTGGCAATGGCCGCGATGCACATCTACTTGCCAGCCCTGTCCCAGAATCAGGCCCCAACCACGAGACAGGGTTGGGCGCAGCGGCCTCATTGGTCGTTGCGTCCGCCCATGGGCGGGCGGCCGAGGAAGTGTGAGGGGCGGGGCTGAGCGGCCACACATCGTGCTGCGCAGCTCCGCCCCCTCCCTGATCCCCCTCAGAGATCAGGCCAGCACATCTAAAGGATGGCCAGTCTGATCACGGACCGGGATCCCGTCTGAAATTACCCACAGAGAGCACTTGCACATTAAATTTCAATCGTGCTGGTTTCTATCTACTATGCTTGAAGATGGCTGAAGTGCCATAAGAATGTAAGTAGTGCCATACTGAGTCAGACCAATGGTCCATCGAACTCAGCACCCATCTCCGACAGTGGCCAATCTTGGTTGCTTGTGACCCAGCAGGTCACAATGGGGTGATTAGTTCCCAGTTGTTCACTCCCAGCTCCCTAGAGTAGGAGGTTACGTTCCCAAAGACCTACCCAGCTAATAGCTGCTAATGGACCTACCTTCAGAAACTTGTCCAATCCTTCTTTAAACCCAGTTATACTACTGGCCTTCACCACATCTTCTGGCAACAAATTCCACAACTTAATTGTGCGTTGAGTGAAAAAATACTTTATTTGTTTTAAATCTGCTGCTTGTTAGTTTCATGGAGTATCTCCTAGTTCTAGTACTGTTTGAGAGGGTAAATAATGGTACCCTATTTACTTGTTCCACACCACTCATGATTTTATAAACTTCTGTCATATTCCCTCTGTCATCTCTTCTCCAAGCTGAAGAACCCTAACCTATCCAGCCTCTCTTCATAGGGGAGTGGTTTCATACCCTTTATCATCTTTGTTGTCCTTCTCTGTACCTTTTCTATTTCTACTATATCTTTTTTGAGATGGGGTGACCAGAGCTTCACACAATACTCAAGGTGCAGTCACACCATCGATCTATATAAAGGCATTATGCGTTTTATTCTCTATCCTCTTACAAATAATTCCTAAAATACTGCTTGCTTTTTTTGACGGCCACCACACATTGAGCTAAGGATTTCAATGTATTGTCTATAGTGACTCCCAAGATCCTTTTCCTGAGTGGTAAATCCTAATTTAGAACCCAGCATTATGTACATATAGTTTAGATTATTTTTCCCTATGTGCATCACTTTGCACTTGTCCACATTCAATTTCATCTGTTTGATGACCTCATTACTCTCCTTTCCAGATCATTAATGAATACATTAAACAATACCAGTATCAGTACAGATCCCTGAGCTACTCCACTATTCACCTCTCTCCATTGTGAAAACTAACCATTTACTCCTATTCTTTGCTTCCTATCCTTTAACCACTTACCAATCCACAATAGGACACTGCCTCCTAGTCCATGACTTTTTAATTTCCTCAAGAGTCTCTTATAAGGGACCTTATCAAACACTTTCTGAAAATCTAGATACACTATATTGACAGGCACAGGCTCCCCCTATCCACATGCTTATTTACACCCACAAAAATTCCCAATGAGTTAGTGGGCACAAATTCCCTTTGCTAAATCCATGTTGACTCTTCCCAATTAAGCCATGTTTATCAATATGTCCAGTAATTCTGTTCTTAATCATTGTTTTCACCATGCCAATGGGTCTGAGGCCTACTTTGCTATTGTAGTGGCTGGTTCCACAGGCCACCTGCAGATCACTTACAATTGGTCCATGAAACACAGTTTGGAAACCACTTCATTAGAGCACAGGCTGATTTTGCCACTTAATAGAACCACAAAATAACCCAGAGCAACAGGTTTTATTTGCATCATGATGCTGAGTGCTCTCACAACTTTGAGAAAAATAATATTGGGTCAATAAAGAGGCATTAACTAAGTGTCTGTATCTATTTCTTCTTCTTGCCACCATTACCCCCCCCCCCCCAAATTTCTTTTTCCTAACCGTATTGTGTGAGAAAGTGTCCTCCGCTCTTTTACTTCTTTCCTGTGTTTTAGGGAAGGATCTCAGCGACTGGGCTAAGTTGGGTCTGTGCCCTTCCCAGTGGCAAGCACTGAACTGCAGGAAGCAAACAAGTGTAGGTGTACCCACTCTAGTATAAGCCATATGGAGGGTCCCTCAGAAGTTGCATAAAATTCTATCCCCAAAGTAGAGTGTCCATTGTTAGCGAAACAGGACTGGTGACATTTTGTATAATTCTCAAAAGATTTTCAAAGTCACAAATGGCAATCTTTAGAAATGTAACTTTCATTGGAAATCAGTAAGAGTAAGCTGCCTTTGAAAATCTACTACTAGATCAATCCATTATAGTGCCGTTCTCTTCAGTAGCTAAAAACTGATCATCTTGATTTAAACAAAACAACAAAACACTGGACCCAATGCTACACTGATCCAGAAACAACTGTGGACATAGTTATAACATTCAGCCACAAACCAGATCTGGGTCCTACAGTAGGCAGAGGTGAGAGAACTTCTGGAAGAAGTGCGACTTGGAAAAGGCAATTCTCTGCCAGCTCATCCACGGGTAGACAAAGTTGTTAAGCTGTAGGAGAGATGTGAATACACGTACATCACTCTCTTTCCATTCCTCTTGAGATGGTATGAAGGATGATTAGTTTTGCTGGGGTGCCCAACATATGACCCACAGACTCATTCCCTCTGAACTGTATCTCATAAGTGGTAGTAGCCTTCTTTCTTGGCCTGTGGGCCATATGGCCTGAACTACATGCAGCCCATGGGCCATATGTCGGGCACCTTAGATCAAAGGTATGACTATCCAGCATCTTGTGACGAAAGAGAACTGCTTTCTTTTGTATTGCTTTCATCCATTGCTTGCAGTAGAGGCTCTTCCCACCTAGGCATACCTCCCAACAGTCCTGATTTAGGCAAGACTGGCCTGCCTTGAGTACTACAGTACCCTGCTGTTCTGCTTACAGGGATGAAGGTCCCACTTTTGAGAAGAGAGAAAGAGAGAGATGCACGCATACTATGGATTTCCTCTAGCCTCAGAGAATGTTCCCTAAGCTGAAACACAGGTGCTGTGTATTGGAAACCAGTTTCCACTCACTATGCTTCCTAGTATAGACCTCAATACCTCACCCTTTCCCCTCTCAGCTAACACTCTGGGCTGAAAAGTAAGGAAGTAAGAGCTACTCCCTCACTTTCTCAATAAACGAACATAGAAGTGATGCAAGCATGTGCTGCTCTCTGGTACAGAATGACATGGGTCTTTTTATACACAAATATACCGGGTCTCAATTAACTTAGTTAATTAATTTAGTTCCCCCACCTATTTTTGGTTCTTAGTGCTTTGTCTGCCCGGTATATTAATTATTTTATAATATTTACGGTCGTTTTAAATTGTTTTTATTGTGTTTTAAAAGATTGTTGGAAGCCGCCCCGAGCTGTGTGCAGGAGGGGCGGGGTAAAAGTTTTATAAATAAATAAATAAATAAATAAACAAACTGTCTTCTGTCGCTATTATTAGTGGTGCCTGCCTCCCCTGCCACTGATTTTTCTTGCCCTTGCCCAAAGGATTCTGTAACTGTTTAGCTCTGTGGTTCCTGAGGTGAAGTCAGATGTGAGCTCCTCTATCTTGGTGACTCTTTCAAGCTGCTTTCATTAACAAAGAAACAATGGCTCTTCTTCAAATTCTGCTTGAAGGACAAAACTGTAGGCATCAGAGAAGACTTTTTCTAGGGAAAATAAGCAGCTTGTCTTTCACTGAACTTAAGGCATTGATTTCTGGCTACAGCTGCTATGAAGGCATTTGGAGCTGAAGTTAATCATTCTTGATTTTTATTGTCAGTCAGCTCCCAGTCCCAGATTCATAATACGGAATAACATCAATACTGCTTACAGCAGTTAGGCACCTTGGGATAGGATTTGCTAGGTGATGAAGGGATGGTAAGCCGGCGGCATGGGAAGTATAGGGTCCAGGTCAAACAAGCGATTGTTATGATACCAACAGATTATTATTTATGTTGCTGCAGTTTCTACATGTAGGCTTTGAGCACCTTCTCCTGGGTGCTCTATAAATGCATAGTGAGAGACAACCCCGGATGGGTCTACCCTGATTCCGCGAACGCTTACTGGTCTGGCCAGCCATGATCATATTATGCCTGCTCTGCGTTCTCAGCATTGGCTGCCTGTGGAGCGGTGAATTGGATTTAAGATTGGACTACAGTTTTTAGGGCCCTGAATGGGCCCTGAACCTAGCTATATTTGAGACCTGCTCCTGGAGCCTCACTCTGATGGTTATATGTGCTCAGAAACCACCCGTCGTCGCACCTTGAGTCGGTGGATGATTGGGCCTTTGCTGTGATGGGCCCATCACTGCTCCCTCCAGGTGTCCATTTCAGTTCCTCCCTCCTCACCTTTAAAAAGCACCTGAAGACTTATTTATTCTCCAGGTGCTTTTAGGATCCACTGCTGGTTCCTCTTACTGTGTTTTTTCTTCCCTATTCGCCTTCCCCATTTAAATCGTTTGAAGATGGATTTCTATTTTAAATTGATTTTATATTTGTTTTATGTTGTGAAGTTCTCCAAGCACCATTTAGAGGGTGTATGTGTGCTAGAGATATAAAATTATTATTAATATTTACTATGCATCTGCTAAACTTAATCTTCATTTCCATGGTACTACTTGAAATAGTAAAGCTAAGCATATGCATAGGTGTTTGCTAGATCAGGGCCTAAACCAACTCAAGGGAGGCATGGGAAATGTCAGAGAAAGAAGTAAAGTCAGTGGCAGAAGTAGGACTAGGCCCTTGTCCTCATGTATCCCTGATCAGTGCCATCCCCAGTGAGCCACAGTGCCTTTCCAAAGGAACCTTTGCATATTCCAGATATTGTATCATTGGTGCATTAAGCGGGATGTGGAGTTGGACTGTGAAGGTACTGCAGTGTTGACTACTTTTTGACCAAAAATTCAAAATTACTGTAGTTGCACCAATGTGGCTACCATATTGCATTCTCTGCCCTCAGAGAAATCAAAATCCTGGAATTTATGTTTGGGTTTTTTACTAAATCATACATTTATGCAATATGGTCTCATACCTTACCTCTACCCATTGCTATTCACCTGTCCTAGGATGTATCACTAAGAAATACGACTGACCTCAGAGGAGATGCACATGCTTTTAACGCAGGGAAGAACAGCTAAGGGAGGATGAAGGAACACTGGGTGCTTGTAGATGGACAGTAGATCTGTTTCTGCCTGCACCAGCCCGCTTCACCCCTTGGTTGATTGGTTCTTGTAGAGGTGCCTGCCAGATGTGCAAAGCAGTGTGGGCAGCCCTTCTGGTGTAGGGTTGCCATACCTCCCCTTTAATCCAGGTCACTTATGAAAAATACATGGTGCTGGGCTACATTGGAACCAATGTATTTTTCTTTATAAGAGTCATCTTTCTCTCTAAATCGAAAAAAATGCTTGTGGTTTTTACGTTTTTGCTTGTGTGCTGTGCTGTGTGTTCCAAGGGATGAAGGCAAGGCTGAAGACATGTACCTTGCACATGGAGCTGAAAACAGCCTCCTCCGAAGGCACACTTAACCCCTGACTACAGACAGTTCCATTGTATCCACATAGATATGTATACATTTCCTCATTTTCTGGCAAACATGGTTTCCAGTGGTATGCAAGCCTTCATCATGAAGAACTAGACCTTACTTTCCTGTTAGAGAGCAGCTGTCTTCAAGCTGCAGCGATTTGGCCTTTAAAAAATAAAACGAGGTCTCCTTTTAATAGATTAGATTTGTTTTTTTCACACACCCTGAGCCTTCCTCATTTGCAAACTGGAATCAGTGTCCCACAGGCACCCTTTAACACTCCAATTCATACCAGGCAAAATATTGAACAAGTTTTATTGGAATCTGTAGGTTGGCGTGGCAGATCATAGTAAATGTCTGCAATGGAGACAGCAATGTAGAAATAGAGTCATTAGGGAAACATGGGGTGATTTCAGACATGCCGACCTCCCTCGTTGCCACGGTCTGGGATCCGTTTCGGATCCCGGACAGGAATCAGGCTGGCCGTCCTTTAGACGTGCCGGCCTGATTCTGCTCAGGGATCAGGGAGGGGACGGGGCTGTGTGGCGCGACATGTGGCTACACAGCCATGCTCCCCCAACCGCCCACCCTCCTGAGATGGGCAGGCGCAGCAACCAATCCAGCTGCTGCGCCCGATCCCGGATCATGGCCGGGACCACGCTCCAGACTCGGCGGAGGTAACAGACGTTACTCTCCACCGTTTCCGGACCTTGGTCCAGCTAACCACCATTCTGGAAGTGAGGCCGGGCCGGTTCACTGGGGTGAACCTCAGGCGGGAACCCCTTCAGATGTTACGGGCCCTCCTCCACCACAGGGGATTTTGACTATGGTAAACATAACATCTGAAATCACCCATGGTCAGTTTAGTCTTAGGGTCAGACCTTACGGCCTTTATCCTTGTTTTATCCTAAAATAAGGCTTATGTAATCACCTGTGGTTTGTGCCTTTGTGTATCTACCCCCCTCATAACATTTGATCTCTCAGGCCAATTTCAGTCAAATTTGGCAGTGGTGCAGAGGGTCCAAAGACATGTAGGGACTCAAAAGTAGGGGTGAGAAGAAAGGGAAAGCCTGATCATCAAGAGGCAGGATTTTGGGGGGAGAGGGAGCAGAGAAGCTGGGGAGAAGTTGATTTGTGGGTTACAGAATTAGACTGGAACCTGGTGCCCGCTCTCAGTTCTTGTTCCTGCCACAGCCTGTAGCCCAGTTTCAAATCAAATCAAATCAATCTTTATTATGTTTAGCCACATGGCCATCACACAGATATAACAATACGATACACACAAGAACATCCTTATAATAAAAACAAACCTTATAATAAGTCTCTTAGCTTAAAGGCAGAAATTTAGATCGAACAGCATAACACCTAGAGGCAAAAATAACTACCTGCTTTGTCCTTTCAGGGGACTGATCGCCCCAAAGAAAAATTAGCTGCTTGATTTCTGTCCAGCCCAATCCCATACCTATCTTTACCCACAGCCCCCTACGCACTGCCTCATACAGGGGGCATTTCAGCAAATAATGAGTTAATGTCTCAACATCCATTCTGCAAGGACACTTCCTTTCTTCCTTCGGGGTCCTCTGGAATTTCCCCAGGAGATCTGCCGTTTTAACTGTCTGAAACCTCAGCGTAGAATACCTGTATTTCAGATCAGGATTTAACTGCGAATATAAGTAAGGTGCCCCTGTCCGAGGAGGGAGAATATATTGATAAAGTCGAGCTGATCCAAAAGACACAGCCAAGGCCCTAAGACTTTGCCTATCTATATCAAGGATATGGGACTTCAGGAGATCTATCACCTGGTTACTGGTAGCATATTGAAAAAAGGGGACAGAAAAACCCAACCGAGCCAGCCTGTTAGACACCCCCTTATACCAGGGGTCACTCCCCACTTTTTCCATCACCTTCTCAACCCATGTGCGTTCCAGAAGAGAACCCTCTGGTGCATTGCGCAGTTTGGCCCAGAATGTTAGTAATCTTATCTCCACCTGGGCTGACCGTGATAGGCAGCTAAATTCCGTTAGTAACAAGGCCACACTGGTGGCCTGCGAGCATCTCAGTATCTTCCTCCAAAACTGAGAAATTATTGGTTGCAACAAACGTGTCACTCCATCGTCTATTCCCCAGACATGGGCCCCGAATAACAAACGAGAGATAACTTTAGCCTCCAGGATTCGGCGGGGGACCGCAATTGATGGCTGGCCGTGGGCAAAAAAGAAACGAACAATGGCCATTACCTCCGGGGCAACCCCTTCCTTTATGGCCCGCGCCTGTTGGGTCCAAGAGCAGGACTCAGATACTCTAACCCCCAGGTACCGGAAGGATCGAACCTGTTCTATCTGGTGCCCAAGTGTATTTCTTACCACTTCCACCACTCACCATAATTTTAGTTTTCCCGTAATTAATCTTAAGGTGCTTTAATTGACATCTTTCCTGGAAATCAAACAGCGCTCTACGCAACCCCACTCAAGAGAGAGACACAAGGGCAGCATCATCCGCATACATTAATATGAAAAGCTTCCTCCCTCCCACATTGGGCGGGTGATACCTTCCCGCCTCATCGTGCTCAGTTATCAACGAGTTAACATAGATATTAAAAAGTAGGGGCACAAGTAAACATCCTTGCCTAACTCCCCTAAACATTTGAACAGGATCTGACCAGACTCCCTCAGGAGGAATCCTGACACGAAGCAGGGTCTCAGAGTATAAGGCTCTTATCAGAGCAATTAACTGCGGGTCGATCTTAAGCCCCCCAGCACATTCCACAGTTCAGCCCTACAAACCATGTCAGATGCTGCGGATAAGTCCACAAAAGCTATAAATAGCTTTTGCCTGCGCCTACGATATTTGCTCATTACATGATGTAAAATAAAGATCAGCTCTCCAGTTGATCGATTAGCCCTGAAACCCGCCTGCTATTCTGCCAGGATGTTGTGGGAATCGCACCATTCCTGTAATTGTCGCAGAAGGAGAGAGGCATACACCTTGGCAGCCACGCAAAGCAATGTGATGGGCCTGTAGTTATTGGGATTAGATTTACTTTCCTTTTTAAATATGGGAACCACCGTCCCCACTTTCCACAGTTCTGGGATAATAATGGCATTGTTAATTAAGGTGAACATGTTTGCCAGTGCTCCCAATCCCCAGTCTGGAAGGGCCTTGAAGAATTCATTCGGGACAAAATCTGGCCCTACTGCTTTCCCCCTTTTAAGTGTCTTAATGACTGCCTGAACCTCCTGCGGCAAGATCGGATCCCACAGTGGATTATCCTTATCCCAGAGTGGTATATCCCCTGTCCCCTGCTCCAACAAGGCAAATAAAGCCAAAAAGTGGAAAGTCCAAGCTGAAGGGGATAAGATGACTTCCCTTACCAGTCCCTTCTGATGTCTAGTTCCATTCACCAAGGCCCAAAACCTCTTCCCATCATTCCTTTCTACAGCTTCCTGTAATGCCTGCCAACGCTCCTGAAAGTAATTCTCTTTCTTTGTCTTCAGGAGTGTCTTATAATGCTTCCTTAAATCTCTATACTGTTGGTATAACTGGTCTTCTCTATCCCGGTGGAGCATACGAGCTAGCTGCCTGAGGGCAGTTCTTGTTTCCCTACATCCAGCATCCCACCATGCCAGTGTCCCATAGGACCAAGGCTCTTTCCTCCCTCTATGTTCCATCGTTATTCAGGGGCGTAGCTGTTCTAATAACTGCTCCCAATCTACCAAGGCCTCCTCAATAGAGGTAGCCATCTCTAAGGATTTAAATATCTCCTGCACCTCAGAACAGGAAAGGAAATTATAAACCCCCTCAGCAACAGACGGGGTCCACCTATGCGCCTGCACTAGTTGGTCTGTACTCTTGCTACCGAGCTCCTCTGGCTTCCCATTTCCCTGGCCACTGTCCAGTACAGGGAAATGGATACCCATCTGGATCGGGAAATGATCGCTCTGGTGCTTATCTCCCACTTGCAGGTATGTTACAAACTGTCCCAGCCCCTGCAAACCAATAGCGAAGTCGATCACACTACTACCGAACAGGCCCACGTAAGTTATACAGCCCTGTTCGTCTCCCATACAGTTACCATTGAAGATCACAAAACCCATTCCAGTATTAATCTATACAGTCCCAAACCAGCTGAGTTAATACCCCGGTCCTGCGATACCCTGCCCATATTACAATCATAGGCAATATAAGATTCATCCCCACAACCCAAACTAGCATAGATAGCCATACTAGACTCCCCCAATCTCGCATTCAAGTCGCCCAGTATCAGAATCTCATCATCAGGAAATTCCTGTAAGTGAGTGACCAATTCCTCTCTTAGCAACTGCCAGAGGGAGTATTCCATCCCCCCGGGGGGATTATATACGTTAATCAACAATAAGCCCCCGTCGAGGTCTGGAACTAGAATACGAATAGCTAAAACATTGTGTTGTGAGGACTTCCAACTCAACTCCTGGGCTTTAAAGGTGTCAATAACCATTGTAATAAGTCCTCCTTTAGGGCGTCCCCTCCCACCTGTAGAAACTGCTGGAGCTGTCCACATATTATACCCCTGTGAACTGGGGGGGTCCTTAACACACCAGGTTTCCTGGAGGCAGAGTATATCAAACTGCCCCCAAAATGAGGAAACCTCCTTATCCTTAGCTTTTGTTAGCCATCCTGCCACATTCCATGAAACCAGTTGAGCATTACTAATTTCTCTGTTCTCCCTCAGTCAGTCCGTCTTAACCCTAGCCCTATCCTTTCTATTCCTAATTGAGCTGATGGAACTTGCTTTTGGAGTTGATATAACCCTACTCATAATCTCTTCAACTCCCCTATCTTCTAAGGATGGCAGCCCAGTTTCAGTTCGGACCCCAACCCCACCACTCCAGGCTCTACATCTGGTTAAACTCCTAACCCTGACTTTGTCTCTGACCCATGTTTTGGGGCTACAACTCTGCTTGTCCTACAACACCCATTTTATTAAAAACTTCCCAGCTCCAGGTTTAACTTTGACACCTGACTTTGGCTACTATCCCAACTGAGAGCATTCAGTGACAAAGGTTTCCCATTTCCTTTCTGTACTGTAGTGGGTGTTCAGATAAAATCTTCCAGGGGGCTCTCCTTTAGAACAACACTATAATGACAAACAGACAATTCCTTCTGTGTTTCATTCACTTCTTTTTTGCCAGGATCTAGACTCATAAGATCAGTACCCAGTTTTTATTAATTGTGACAATGGGCTTCTTGCACCATAATCCAAACAATGAATTTATGGTTTCCCAGTTGAAAGATGCCAATATGCTATCATCTAGAATGCTAGTGATATCAAATTGTCAACCACCACATCCATTAAAGCATTGAATGAAAACAGAGTGAGTTTACTGTTGACTGGTGGCAACAATAGTACAAAAGGCTAGTAGTTTTCAGCAGAGTGCCTTTCCCTCCTGCAGTGGTAAAAGTAAGGTTCCTTTCTCTGTAGCCACCGGTAAGTGGTACTGCAAACAGAACAGCTGGTGATGGAACATAGCTGGAAGATGCGGGTAATTCACACTAGTACAAAGCTGGCACATTCCTTGCTATTGTTTCCGTTGGTATAGAACAAACTATCTCAGTCCATTATTTTTAGATTGACTAGACTTCTACAGCTGAAAGGGACCTCAAGGGTCCTCTAATCTACATCCCCCTATGTTCAACCAACTATCATCCCCTTTGGTCCTTCCACACACAGGAAATCCAGACAGGTTCAGAAGGTTTTTTTCTTAAAGAAATAAATTTTACTAAAAAGAATGATTTTGATCATACAACAGTCAGGTAATAGAAAAAAAATGGGGAACAAAAGATAAATAGGAGGTGCAGAGAAGCAGATGAGGAACAAAATCCAATAATGCATTGGATGATTAAGTTAGTATCTGTAATTATTTGGAAAAGTGAAGTAAAATAAGATATTGCATAAATCTCCTTTTAATTGTAAATAAAGGAAATCCCGTATTCTTATTGACCTTATTCTTAACTAAGGTAAACTCCCTCAGAAGAATGGCCAGTTCCTCTGAAATGGTTCAGCTTACCCTCCACAGAAAAGAGGACAAGAAGAAGAAGCTTTCTGCCTTCAAAGCAAAGACTCTGTTGTTTTTAAACGACCACACTATACCGTTCAGAACTCGTTCTTACCTGACTCGTTCGAATGACATCATCCTAATCTGTCTGGTTTCTGCTATTATCATATTCCATTCCTGGTTGTGTAAAAGATTATAACATTCTGTTGTCCGACTGGAGGAATGTATCTATACAGTGTGGCATGTGGAAATTTAATTTTGCTGGAGGTCTGAAAAGTCGGTGTGACAAGCAAAGAATGACGGGAAAAAATGCAGGTGCTTCTCCCGCCTTGCACTGCGTTATGTAAAGACAGTGGTTAGAGAGAAGGGAAAGTGAAGCTGTCGCTGTAACTGTAGTGACCGAACGTTCTACCTCTACAGATGGTGTATAACGTTCTTTATTTAGAGCGTTCTGATAAAACCTTGAAAAAGGTGTTTTACAAAAACATTTTAAAACTTGGAAGCAATCCGGAAGAGTAAAAAATGTCAGTGTTCCAACTATCTAGACAATCACCTTCATAACAACATAAATACCCCTAGAATGTTCTAAATATATCATTTAAAACAGATTCAGTCAAAATGCCTAGGTGGCATTCAATTTTGGGGCATTGCTAGCAGTAGCACAGTAATGACACAGCTAGCTAGCCTTCAATTTTGGGGCATTTTTATAGACCACATTGTTACCAGATTCAGGTTTATGGTAGCCCTATAATAATTCAAGAAGCTCATTATTTTATTATAATTTAAGGTCAGTCTCAACTAAATAAGGTAAAACTCTTTTCTCCAATCAGCTTCTCAACACACATTTCAGCTTTCCCCTAATTTTACCTGCCAGTCTCACTATACATTTCACCTTTCCTCTACTTTTGCCTACACACACAAACACACACACACATATATGATTTATTGCGAAACTTAACACTATTGCAAACAAAAAGATAAAACAGCACAAATATACCCATCCAGCCCAGGTCTTGGGTAATTATCAGGTATACAATTTTCCATGTATATAATACTAATTTGTCAGCAGGTTGCACATTTTATCCAGGTATATAATACTCATTTATCAGGTAATACACTCTCCTGTTAGGTAACCGCCTGATTACTGAATAATGCAAACGTTAGTATGACACTCCCCAAACCTCTCTTTTCATTCCAGAGCCTGCTCACAGGCCCGCCTTTTTTTATACTGTTTTGGAGGAATTTAACAACAGGCTTAGTTACCTTTGAGGAGTTATCAGCTAACAGCAGACCCATATAAAGCTCTCTAGACCTTCATTACAGATGATAGGGTAAATCCATTGTGTCCATGCCCTCTCCTACAATTTAAACTCCATTAACACATGGGATACTGTCTCAATTTTGTTCCCAGAGCAAATACATAAGCAATGTGAAAGGGGAATCTTTTTTAAACATCCTATTAAGAGTGCTGAAGGAAGAACATTAAATCTAGCACAGGTCAGTGCCCTCCTTTCCTCCATGCAATCCAGATTTTCTAGGTAAGGCATAGGTCTAACCATCTGATTTATGGGAGAGAGATATTGGACTGATCTAATGTCAGCTATATCTACTTGACATTCAGTGTCAAGAATCCTTTGCTTTAATAAATGCCTAGCTGCCTTATACCCCAAGGGACGAATGTTCTCACAGAGAAACCCAGCTTCCGTACTTTAAGCTCTATTTTCCCTCTTCATGAGTTAGAAATTCCCTCTGAAAATGATAGTTAGGCTGCTATGGAATTTTTTAAGGCTAGGCATAGCTATAGAGAGCTACTGATACATTTTAAAAAGGGATATCAGAGGGAAGGGTGGAACAGGCTTCTAAAGAGTATAGAGGATCAGGATTCTTCCTGCTTCTGGAATATGATTAAGCGCTCAAGTTTGGGCTATAGCCCAAATGTAACCCCCCTAGTCCCTGAGAATAAACGGGAGGAGTATTTTTCTGTTCTATATGCGGTAGCCAAGCAACCTTTGGTGCAAGTGGCTTCTTTAGATTTAGATACATCCTAATATCCGTTGGTTACAGCAGAGAAGTTTGGCGAGTTGATCTCACAGATCAACAACAAAAAGGCACCAGGGGACGATTTCATTCTAGCCGAATTCCTGAAGGACCTTTAAAGATTGGTGGGCTCCAACTCTGGCATCCCTGTTTTCAGCAATAAATGCTTCAGGTAGAGTCCCTGTACAGTGGAGCAGAGCAGTGCCATTCCACAAGAAGGGCCCCAGAACTATTGCAAGTAATTTTTGGTCCATTAGTTTACTAGTATAGTGGGAAAGCTCTATGCCTGATACCTAAATGCCAAACTGGTAATGTGGGTGGAGGAAGGGAAGGTGATACCAGAAGAACAAAATGGCTTTAGAGAGGGTAGAGCTACAGTTGATCATTGTATGGTCATTTCCCACTTGATTAAAAATATATAGCTGTTAACAGGGGCCTGTTTGTAGCATTTGTTGATCTAAGATCTGTGTTCGATCTGATCCCGAGGGAAAGACTGTGGAGTAAATTAGAGAACCTATCTATTGACAGAAGATTGCTTAAATGCTCAATACACGCGAACACTGCTTTAAGAGTGAGAATGGACCAGAAGGGATCACTGTCAGATGAGGTTAGGATCAAAAGGGGGGTATGACAGGGTTGCATTCTGGCTCCAACTCTGTTTAATTTGTTTCTGAGCAATCTCCCAGCTTTTATAAATTCTCCCTTAAATCATTCACGTAAGATGGGAGATTGTCCCATCGTGTCTGCACGATGCAGACGATATGGCACTGCTTTCCACAAACAAGTGGGGCTGCGCAGACAACTTAAATTATTTGCAGAATACTGCAGTTTGAACCAGCTGTTTATAAATTATGGAAAGACCAAGGTGGTGGTATTCTGAAGAAGTAGACGTAAGTACTGTTGGGAGATTGAGGATAAAGATCTAGAACAGGTCAAGCACTATAAATATTTGGGTATCGCGCTCCAAGCGTCTGGGGCCTGGATGGTGCAATATCCAGGGGCGGCCCCTCGCTTTGGTGCTGGGGGCGGTGACCTACAAGCCCCCAGCCAGCCCAGCACCAGTCCGGATGTGCACGGGACAACGCTGGCGCTGGGGGGCTTGTAGGGCCACTGCCAGCAACAATCTGGATGCGCTTACTCACAGCACTTCTGTATTTGAGTCCCTGTGTCTCTTCTGTGCATGCGCGCCAGCCGGGGAGAAATTTTCCTCCCTGGGCTGACGCGCATGCACAGAAGAGACACAGGAACTCAAATGCAGAAGAGTTGTGCCTACCCGTGGCCGGAGACACCACGCAGGCGCAGCTGCAGGTTCTGGTAGGTCGGCACTGCCGCCAACCTAACAGAACACGCTGTGTGGGCAGTTTTCTGGGGCGTGGCCAGCTTGGGCAATGGGTTCTCATGGAACCCATTGCCCAGCTATTTTAATGGCCTCGAGGGGCGGCTTTGAAGCTGCCTCTCCAGGCTGCACTGCAGCTGCACCAGGCTTGCGGGTGGGTGGGGTCTCTCAAATCTCGCTGACTTGCTCCCAGCCGTCCCAGCGGTGACGCCGACGGTCCAGACCTGCTGTCTCCGATCAGGTAGGGACCCGACTAGGTTTTTTGCTGGGGGACAGTGGGGGGAGGCGGAGGGGGTTAACTGGGGAGTGGGGGCACACGGGGACATGGTA
>QEPC01011796.1:4010066-4027394 GCA_003113815.1 Sphenodon punctatus | reverse complement strand
TGTCGTTTGGTTGGTTTCTGGTTTACGTGTGGTTTTCTGATTTTTATATATCTGTGCATGATGATAGGGCCCTGGGAATAAACCTGCGCAGATTGGGGGAAAGCTTTGTGTCCTGTGGATCTTTGCTAAAACTGCTTGTAAGTGAGGTTTAAGATTGTCTGCCTGCTTTTAAACCTGTCAGATGCAGGAGGTGAATATAGATGTCTAAATGAAATTGCTGGATATGCTGCATTTGTTCACAGGTGTGACTTCTACCTATTTGTTTGGGCAGGCACTGGCTCCACCTACCATTGCCCTGGCTCCGCCCCTAGTCTAGGCTCCGCCCCTATGCTCTCTGGGTCACCTGGCCGGCCTTGGTGACCCACCAACCTCAAAACCCACCAGCCGCCACTGGCAATATCAGACAGCTACTTCTGCCTACCAGCCTAACTATCTATTCTTCATTTCTCCCTCCTGACATGATGTGAAACTAACAATATCAACCAACTTATACTCTCTCTCTGGCCTCAAGGCCTGCTATACTAAGCCAAGTAGTTTCGCATAATAAGCAAGCTGTGATAAAACTGAGGAGTAGGACTTATGGGCAGCCTACACGTTGCTTCTTAAAAATCTCCAGTGAAGGGGAATCTACAATTTCCCTCAGCTTCTCATTCTACTGCTCAGCTGTTCTTATAGTCAGAATGTTTTCCTTAAGGTTTAATCTAAATCTGCCTTCTTTTAGCTTGAATCCATTGCCTGTTGTCTTGCCCTCAGTAGTAAAGGAGAGCATCTCCTTTTAGCTAACCTTTCAAATATTTGAAAACTGTGAATATATCCCTCACCTCCTTAGCTGTCTTCCCCAATCTAAACATAACTGGTTCCTAAAATCTCTCCTCATATGACTTACATTCTAAATCCTTTCTCATCTTAATTGCTCTCTTCTGGATTCCCTCCAATTTCTCTATGCCCTTCTTAAACAGAGGTGTCCAAGATCTGGACACAATGCTCCAGCTGACTGATTGTAAAGGATATAAATGACTGTAATTATATATTCATTGGCATGGTCTGCTGTTGCATGAAAATATGTAAGCTGTGGTATTGTCAGGATATTCCCTAAAACAGCATAATGATACCACATGCATTTTAAAAAGCAGTATGTCCCCAAAGGGGGCAAAGGATTTCTACAATCTTGCTAGTGTACAGAATGACCATTCTGTAAAGGTAAGTCTCAGGGCCTCCTTAGCCTATTAGAGTTATAAGAGCTATATTTTTGTAGAGATGGCTAGGAGCCCCAGGCATGACAAGTAGTCATGTAATAATTCCACTTCCAACTACTCCGCTCACAAGGTCTGTTTGGTCGTGGTCAGTCTGCAGCAACTTTCCCCTGAAACCAGTACCAAACTCAGTTCTTCACAGGCAATGTGTACTTTGTTCCTTAGTTCTTCAGTACTCTAAACTAGACTTGTGCCATCCATGACGTAACCCAAAAAACTCATCATGGTAGGGAAAACCAGAGCTTTTGGAGTAGATGTATGCTCTTAGCGCAGTTCCTCACTTACTCAGTGGAAAAACATTTTCAAGGGGAGTTTGAGGACATTTTATTGCTGATTATACTCTACATTCTCTGTTAATTTCAGAAGTCTGTCATGGTGATGATACAGAAACAAGTGGGGGCCACTTGACTTTAGAAGAGATAAATGAATTGAAACATGTTTTCAATAAGGTAGTAGTAGTATCAAAATATACAACTGTTGAACTGGATGCCATTAAACACCACCCCGTGTTAATGAAACTACAAAATATTTTGTGTGGCAGCAAAGCAGATTTAGTGCTTCAGTATATGGACATGGTGGGCATCTTAAATCTCTTCATAAAGGCTGAATGAATAGGACTGTGGAAGCTGCATTTGAATGCAGTCTCACAAATGCTGCCTTTTTCTGCCTGTGGTCACAGCAACTACATTAAGTCATGCAGATTATATCTACAAAACATGAGTAAGCTTGAAGAAACACATCCTGACGTGTACAAATCATTTGAAAATGGATTACATGTCATAAGATGATCAGATTGGTATTGGGCTGGACTGTCATCCGGTCAAGTCCTAGAACTGATGATAAGTTTGAAAACAGCGCGTGGCTTGACAAGGGGTAGTGGCATGACAGAAGTGCAGTATTCATTATGGGTGCTGTCAATGTCCAGCTTGTTCTGAAATTGTCATATTCTCCATTGAAATATTAAAGACATGCTACAGAACCAGTGAACAACAGAAGGAAACTACTGATGCAAGGAAATAGTGTGACTTTCAGGACACAATTGAACTGTTGTTGAATTACTTCAGAATGGATCCCTTTTGAAGGGAATTCTCTATTAAGGAACATTGTCAGTGGTATGGTGGCTTTTAATGCAGTTAATATTGATACAGCAGAGGATGTTGGAAACAAAATATCAGAAGTTAAGAGTGGGAAGTCTGTAAGAGAGTTTTCATTTAAAAGAAAGCAGCAAACTGTACAGATGACAACTAAGCAAATATCAGGTGGTGAATACATACACCTGGATCTGTTTCTTCTGTTTCAAAGATTTATAACTATTTCTCGAAGAGTAGGCATCTCAGATTCTGAATGTTTCTGGTATTAGCTTTATGCCTATCCAGCAGCATTATTTTATGAGTCTGTGATGTTCTGAGCTCCAACAAACCAGAGCTGTCAGTCTATTGCCCTGAAGTGTAACATTGGGTATTTTCAGACGTGATGGGGCCGGTTGGCCCCGTCACAAAATCAATGTATTCATCCCCCGCCGGGACGACCCCGTCACGCCCTAACAGACGTGCCGGGGGATCCCGGCAGGGAATCGGGGAGGGGGCGGGCGGCGAGGGCAATGGCGCCGCAGCATCTGGCCGAGTTCACCACGGCCCGGAATCCCGCCGGGGATTCCGGGCCGTGATAGCCGACAGACGTTACTTTTTTTTTTATGCCCGCCTGGAATCACTTTCACCACGCTTCAGCCAATTTTCATGCCAGTAGCCCGGGAAGCGTGGTTGAAATTGACCCCATGTGGGTATTCAGTGTGGCGAACATCTGGCGGCCGCCGAACAGACGTGCAGGGCACAGTGACCACATGTAGGTATTCAGCATGGTTCACTGTGATCTCGTCACGTCTGAAAACACCCATGGGGTGTTTTTAAACAAGCAGGATGATTTGCGGTGGGGTGGGGTGTGTGTGTCTGTGGTGGTGAGTGGCACTGCGGCAAAGCACCCACGCAGGTGGAGTGAGTGGGGAACACAGAAGTGACGACCATACATTTGGCTGCCCCCACATGGGGCTCTCTGGATTTCTTTCTGTGGCTCATGAAAGCACGAATTCAGCTGCTCCACCTTCAGATGGGCAGTCAGGTCCGTGGCTCCTGAGTTGCCATGCAGGGCAGCATCTCGTTTGAAAACACCCATTGATGACCAGCCACACGTTGTCACTCGGGATAATCAAATATGTTTTAGATGGAGGCGCTCTTATGCATAGAATTCCATGACAAAGAATGAGAAGTACTGTGATGTTACTGGATAATATTATGTAGCAAAAAAAATCCCAATGCAACCATTGTCTTTCATGCTGATGAAAGTGATCCCTCAATCAAGGACATTACACATATGAAACAAAATCAAATGATGGGATGTGAAGTTTTATTTTCACTGGACATGCAGTTGAAATTTAAGAAAGAAGAATTTCTGGCTTGTAAGAGTAACACAAGAAGATTTCTGAATGTACTGGGAGCACACCTTTGAGAAGGAGGGTTCGCTGTCATTCAAACTCCAGGTGATGCCGACGTGAATACTGTTCAGACTGCTGTGGAATCCTCAGAGTGCTCTAACACAGTCGTTGTAGCAGCTGGTACAGATTTCCTAGTGCTACTTTGCTACTTGTCTAATTTATCAAGTAGAAAGCTATACTTTACTCCAGAGCCAAAGAAGAATAGCACATCTTGAATATGGGACATCTGAAGTATAAAAAACTTTCTGCATCAAGAAATATGTGTCCTGTTACTTTTTGCTCTTGTGATAGCAGGCTGTGATTCCACTTCCCGATTATATGGCATAGGTACAGGTACAGCACTTTCACATAACGTGCATTTTCACCGTTTGCTCCATACGGGGGCCGTGGCTGGAAGGTGTGTGTTTCACGAAAGCGCCCACCCACCTGCTGCCTTTTTCAAACAGGATGCACCCACTACGTCTTGTGTAAAAATGGCCAAAGAAACAATAGGTCAGAGAGGGCAAACATCTGGATTGGGGGTGAAGTGGGAAACAGCTTATCAGGTGAAGGGAAAATGCATATCAAAGGAACTGGGTTCAGAGTAACACAAAGGTTGAGTATTCAGCTGTCAGAGTCCGTTACAGAGAGGGAGACAAAGTAGCTAGAATGAGATCTTTGAAACCAAACACATTTCTTCTACAAACCCCTCCCCCCCCTCCAATGGAAAACCAAATACAAGGCAACTACACTGGCAAATCCCAAAGTGTAGTGTATTTCATAAATGCCACCTTGGAAACTACATTGGAGAAACCCAGCAGCTCTTACATCAATGTATGAACTTACATAGGCATACAATTAATTTGTAACTGAATGTTACTATCAACCCAGTTCCTTTGATATGCATATTCCCTTCACCCTATAAGTAGTTTCCCACTTCACCCCCAATCCATATGCTTGTCCTCTCTGTGCATTTGCCCTCTCTGTATGTTTACCAGTACCTATTATTTCTTTGTCTCCTACATCAAAATATACTTTTACAGCTGTTTTTAAATGTCTGGCATATTTCTCTCTTCTCATGTGCTTTTTTAAAAAAAATCATCTCTGGTGATTGTTTTAAAGCTGTTTTTACTATTGTAGTTATTATTGTGAGTTGCCCAGAGCTGCCTGTGGCAGGATGGAAATTTTTAAAAATAAATTTTTTAAAATAAAATAAATAAACACCCTGTCCTATCCACTCCCACCCATTCCATGCCCCTCGTATAGACCTGCCCTACATTTGCTCAGTGTATATATTTCTACTGGCTATGCTACATGGCCAGAAAGCTTGTTTATTTCCACCAACAGTTGGTCCAATAAAAGATATCATTCAAACCACTTTGTCTCTCTGTTTTCACCCAGAAAGAGAGAAAGTGAGTATTAGGGCGGTTTTAGACGAGATACAAATAGCGGCTGAGCCCTTTATCAGCAGCCATTGTTGCCTCTCGTCTAAATACCTGGAGCGCAAGAACGCCGGATCAGTGCCGCGTGAAGCCGGGCTGGCGATCCTGCCCCCTTAAAGGCGGATCGGCGCTGTGCCGGCTTCACTCCGCACTTCCGGGTTCATTGGTCGAGTGTGCATGCGCAGAAGGGCACACATGCACACAAAGACTCTACGCCGTGTCTGATGCTCTTCTGACCATCAGACACGGCGTACAGAGGAAGGCGGGGGGAAGATGCCGGCACAGAACGATCCCGCTTATCAGCGGGATTGTCTAAAAGTGCCCTTAGACTCCTGCACAAGGCCTACTTAGGTAAAACCCATGAGTTTCTTTTTTTGAAGCAACCACTTCCCGTGATTAGCACAGGCTCAACTCTGTTCTTAGTGAAGTCGCTTGTAGCTTTACCATTGACTTCACATGATAAAAAGTCCAGATATGAATCCCAGCCTTGTGACTGTGACCTGTTTTGGTTAGGATTGCATGGCAGCCTGCACACTGTACAGCATGATATATAAAATGAAAATATACTATATAGGATTTCCGCCCCCCTCATAAGAACAGAAACGAGTCAGGAGCCTTCTAGATCTCATTTTGTTTAGAATTAAGTCTGTAGCTGAATATATGACATGGTTTTCCAATATAAGGTACAGCTCTTAATCCTAGAATACAAAGTTCTCGTATGGGGCAAAGTGTGCAAATACTTTGTTCTTCATTAAAAACGTGTGTGTGTGTGTGTGTGTGGTACAGATAACTTTGTTCTGAATGTAGGGAAACCATTGCTATTATGTAAATACAAGATTACTGATATTGAAAAAATCATAAGATCATTGTTTTTAGATTACTTGTATGTGCTTTTTTGTATCCTTTTCAGCTTTGATCTTTTTTTTAATGGATTCATATTTTCAGCCTTTCCTGTGCACATATGTAGGGTAGAAAGGAACTTTATGAAAATCTGAAAGCAGAGATTTGCACAAAATCATATGACTGTAATTATGCAAGCCAGCAATCCTGAAACCATTTACGTAGTTACTCTAGTCTGGACTAAATGGTTTGAGGATTGCAGCAAAGGTCCCAGCTAAGCAGGGCAATAACCTCATCCCAGTGAGAGATCTGCTCTGGTCTGGTAGCGACTGATACTCAGTGAAAATTGGCCTTGCATTCACTCAGTACTCCCTCTTTGTCGAACTTCAAATTTCTGAGCACTGCAATGAGACAGAGACAGAGCGAAACAAGCCCAGCTTGTTGCTAGGTTTGATTGTGTTAAAGATTGGCATTCTAGCCGCTGGCCTCTCAGAGACTGCTGTGGTTCCCACCTTACTCAAGGCTTTGATTCCCAAGAGGGCAGGGCCATGCTGGAAAAAGGTGGGGCAAAGGGACTCTCATGTCCTTTTGGAAGGCCATGCCTCCTTTAGAGCATCATAAAATCATGACGAGAAATAATCCAAATGCCATGGAGGAGTCAGGTCATAATTGTGGTGGAATAATCTGATCACTATGAAGGGGTCGGGGTCAGGTCAGAAAGTGGGCAGGAGAGCCTCTTTGCTTGCCCCTTTCCAATGCAGTCCTGCCCTCACCCGTCCCCTGAAGCCCAGATTTCTCAGTTATTCAGATGCCCGGAGATGCCAAGTCCCAGCAGTGTGAAGGGAGGTGGGGTGGGACCAGCTCCAGCAGAGGCAGCTGCATGCAGTGGGCTGCAGTAATGGCACAGTGTCATCATGCACAAGCGGAGGACAGGGTCGGCTCCAGTGATGTCATGGCCCAGCGGGGCACGTGCAGTATGGTGGTGCATGCATACTGGAGCTGTGACAGTAGCTAGCAGAAGTGCTGGGGTGCTTCAGTATGCTGGTGGCCTCTGCCTCCAAAAGTGAGACCTTGTCTGCAGTGCCTCAGGTAAGATAGCAGGATTTCCCTGCAAAAGTGTAGCAATCCATCCTAGCGAGGGGCTGTTGGGAGGTATATATGGGTAAGGGCCCAAAGCATAGCTTAGCATTGAGTTCCCACATCCTTTAGTCCCAGCCCTGGAAATGGTTCTTGGTAAACAGGTTTATTTACTGTAATGGTTGGATGGGTAGATCATCAGTAATAATGCAGTCTTTAGTGTTTTCATGTTAGTAAAATGGCTGTTTGTTTAAAGAGAGTATACTATTTAACTATGTGTATCTGTGCTTTCTCAAATGGAGAATTAACTTCCCATCTGCGCAATTAAAATACCTTTTATTTTAATTAACACAAATGCTGTTTCAACATCTGAATTACTGACAGTGCTTACAGGATGCTAGTCACATTGAGTTCTAGAGAAATAAGTGGGACAGGAAAATTGGTTAAATAGAAATCAAAGCTTAATAAAGGGACAGTTGATGTATGCAGAGGGAGTTTGATTCACTGCCTGTTCATTACAGGGACTCTCATGCCAGCAAATCTCCTAAATACATATGCTATGCAGATTAAAGGCCTGACGCCAAACTCAACACCACATAGAGATATCTCTCTCTCTCTCTCTCTCTCTCTGTCCGTAGTAGCTGAGAATTCACAGAATAATACAGTTGAAAGGGTTCTCAAAAATTATCTACCTGGGGGTGGGAGGTAAAACCCAATTTTTTGGCTCTTGATAAAATGTTGTTGTTTGAAAACCAAATGTTTTCAGGCTTTGATTAATCTTAGTAGCCAAAAAACTCAAATTAAAAATCTAGAAGGGAGTGGGGAAATCAAACTGATTCTTTCCCCTGAAAATCAAAATGTTGTATGAACAGAAGTTTGTAAGGATTTATTTTCTTTTCTTTTTCATTCTTTTTTAAATGATATTTTTTCTTGGGGGGGGGGGGAGTTTTTCAAGAGAAAATTTCATCCAGCTCTTGTACATTGCATTGGAGTTCTGTAAAGCACCTATATTTAAATCTTGTGCATGCACAACAGTTTCTAGACAGAATTATTTTTTCACGTGATTTAAGGAAATGCATACACCTTAATGAGAAACATTTTGTCAACCTGAATACAACATATCTGAAATAAAAAAGGAGGCTTTGGCATTTCCTTCGGGTTAGTTACTCTCTCACAAAAAAAATGTTGCCAGGTATTTAATGTTGTTGTATCTCCCATTTGTCAGAGAATAACAACATGAAGATTAGCAATTAGTGTACAGTTCCTGCTAAATTGGATAGAATGCTGAGATTTAATCCAAGCTAGTTGATAGACTGATTTTAAAAATGTTCATTCTCTGGAAATGTCTTACATTGCCTGTTGAGACTGAATTGTGTGTTAGATTTTCTTATCAGTTTCTAATGAACTTACTGCATAGGTTCTGTTCTGACCAATGGTGCATTTTATCTGGTATCCTGTCTCCAAGAGTGACCAGTAATAGTCTACCAGAAAGATGCTTTAGGGACGTGTCCAAAACTAGATATGTATGGAATTCTTCATCTCCTGTCATTCACTCCTTGCTTCCGGAGCTCAGAGACTGCATCTACTGCCCATCTTAGCTAAATGTGTGACTAATGTAGTGAGCAATAGACAAAGTAGTACAGTGATATCTTTCATTGGACCAGCTACAGTTGGTGGAGGTATGCAAACTTTCAGACCTCACAGGGTCCTTCATCAGGCAGGTCTACAGAAATTTTGATTTACTTTTTAAAAAAAAACACAAATTTACAAATGATTTACAAATTTCTGTAGACCTGTCTGAAACCACGCATTCCTCCACCAACTAGTTGGTCCAATGAAAGAGATTACTTTACTACTTTGTCTCTATTGCCTATATTTGGGACCAACACAGCAAACCCTACTTTCTCTACAAATATACAGAGAACTGATAAGTGGATCTAGCCATCTGGCCCATCTTTGTAGTGCCTAGTAATAACTACCCCATTGGGTCTAAAAAATTACAGGGAGCAGGACAAAACAGGAGGTTTCTCTCAGAATCCATTTTGATGGACCTGTCCTCCATTAGCTAATCCTTTTGGGCCTGGTTTCCTATAAAAAGGAGGCTTACGCAACCACTACGTGTGTGTGTGTGTGTGTGTGTGTGTGTGTGTGTCCCTTTTTCCCTTAAATCATTTTTGGTCCCACAGGCCAATTGGAACTAAATGTGGTAGAGGGGCAAAAAACCCAAAGGTAAAGGGATTTGAAGTTTCAAAGTGCACCTGGAGTAGGGGAGCTGATGGGGGGAGATATGGCTATTCTGGTAGTTGGACAATCCCACTGGTTTACGATTAGCAGCTTAGGAAACTGAGCTTCATGAATTGGCATTCTGCAGGAACTGATGCTCAGCCAGAACTAATGGTCTGTGGTGGCATATCATGCATTCAGTATCTCCTGACCTAACTCCCTATGTCTCCATTACTGTTGCTTACAGTAAGTGCACAGGTGTGTGGGAAGGGATTTAAATATGAACTGGCAAGAGCCCAAGCTATGAAAGTGCCTGCTATGTGTTCAGTGAGATTATCTAAACATCCCCTTCCCTTTTCTCTCTTCCCTCTCCCAACTCCCCCTCTCTTATCCCATTTACTGTCAGGAAGGGCCACATCTGAAAGGCCAAGTCAGCAAAGCCTGGTACCGACAGAGACAAATGGCAACGGCAGCTACAACAGTGAGTGGACGTTTTAAAAAGATAAATAAATAATAAACAATTGAAGGACTGTTTTTGATCTGGCACGGAGTACACGGAATGTGTGATAACTGTGCTGGCGACTGATAAATGGGTCTTGCAAGCTAGCCTATCTGCAGAGTGTTTGATACCTACCTTGATTGGGTCTAAATTACAGGGCGTTTTTTTTGCAGAACAATGCAGGGAGGTTCCCTAACAGGATGGGTTTTAGGATTCCAGTGAAGTTCAGAGAAAATACACCATTAAAATCACTTCATCTGCTTATCCCATTGTTAGGTAGGATGTAGGAAACCAGAGGCCTAAAACTAGCTACTATATTGGGCCATCAGGCAGGAGGGGCGGGATAAAAATTTTAAATAAATAAAAATAAATAAAAAATCAGGCAAATGAGCTCTGTCCCTGACCTGCACTAATGAACTGCTACCAAATCCATATTGGTGCAGTACAGGACCATGGATCCCTCCTGACCTTGCTCTATTTTTAGAACAGGCAGTACTGAATTGCTACAAGGCTACACAGCAAAATCAGACTAACAGCCTTAGTTTCCCCACTCCTCTTGGTGCTGCTTGCCATGGGAAAGGAAAACCAGTTCTAAAAATGTGACCTTGCCTTCTTTCTCCTGGCCAAAACTTGTGGGGAATCCTAGCTTCACGACTGGCCTTAAGCAGGACCAGTAGGGGCCATGGCCTGGACACTAGTCGGTCAGAGGGGTGCCCGTAGAGAGGCCAGACTTGGTAGCCTCAGGACCAGTGATCCTGAAGCCCCTTTACAGACTATTTCTGTGGGGTCCACTCGGCTCCTGCGACTCTCAGCCCCATGGTGTCTGCTTCCTGTGGGGCACTGACCCCATACTTCCCTCACCTCACCTACTTGGGTGGGCGAGCAGGATCTATGTAGGGCAGAGCCATGGGGACCCTGCTTTTAATTTTTGCCCTGGGTCCCACAAACTCTTCTCTGAGCTGGAAGGAGAGAGGAAATCCCTGCAGCTGTAGGGGAGAGAAGAAACTATATTCTTCCACAAGGATTGGGAAAAACAAATTTGACCCTTCGGTTGCCCAGAGTTGAGCAGGCAATGGATTGTTGTAGATGGGCTTCTGCTGATGCTACTGACTGATGAGATACTCTACTCAACATCTGCATTGCCTTTGAAGGAGATAAAAAAGCTTAGAATGTGAGAAGAGAAGGTGTAGAGGGGAATGGATAGAGGTGGAGAATAGAGCAAAGGAGAATAGAGAGGTGGAGAAGGAACTGAATAGACTGGGTTGAGGTGGGTTAGGGAAGGAGATGGTGTTGTGCATCAGTGGGAGTGAGGAGTATGCATAAACTGGGGAGGGTGGGTCTTAGGCCAGTGTTGTGGAAAGGATACTTTGGGAGTGCAAGGACTCCACTTTTTAGGTTGATACAAATGATTCTGAGAGCTGCTTTTAAACCAGTCAGTCTCCTGGAAAGGCTAGCATCCTCGTCTCCAGTGTTCAATGGCAAAGGTTACTTTGCATGGCAGTGGGCAGCAGGAAACATATTCAGCCCTAAAGTCTGTCAGAGCCCAGTGTAGGCACACGGTGTACTTCTTCAGCCCCTCAGATTGGCTATTAAAACAAAATCTAATGTTGGGTCTTTGGAACAGAGAGGAAAACAGCCTAGAGACTTGGATGATCTATCCTTTTGTTAAAGGGAATTTGAAGTCCTCAGCGTGGTTCTTACATCTTTCATGCATTAGGCAGATATTGCTTAATCAGTACATTGCAAAGCACAGTCTGTTGTCGGCTAGGAGGTTATCTGTTAAACTGTTCCCTTGACTTGCAAATATAGGCATATTAATGTTACAATGGCCTAAGACTAAGTCTTATTATGTTATGCGACACAGTAAATACCGGGGAAACTTCACAAACCAACAACTCACTGCATTGTCACTGGAGAAACAAGGATAATTTTTTCGTTGCTGTATCTAGATTGTTGTTACATGGTCTGAGTGGGTCTTTCTGATATTACCTTGTTCTGTGTGTGAATGTTTGAGTTCTGTGGAATGTGTGATCTCTTACTTGTTGGTATAAACTGTTGCTCCCCAGAGAAGGTTTCAGTGTATGCTAGCTGTCACCGCAATCCTACAAATGCATGTAAGCAAATTAATTCCCGTGACCACTACGTTCAGTGGGACAGCATATTTGTAAAGTGACTCCTGTGTTTACAGGATCAAGGACTAGTCCTTTAATATATTTTAAAATCAGGTGATGCCCATAGATTATTTATAATGAACAACTGGGCATTTAAGGTTATAATGCCCCATAACTGTTTATCAGCAAATACTTTTTATATGTTTATATAATATGTTTATATAAATCAAAGTTGATGATTATATGACCAGTTGTGATGGTGTCCTGGAGAATAATGCAATGTGCAAAGCTTCTTTCTCTTGATTCTTCGTTCACCCCTGTCTCCTGCATACATTGATGTAATGTACCAGTAGCATTGTACCTTGCTGTCTCATTATGGTTTATTTTTGGCAGTTGCTGCCCGTAGCCATTTGTAGCAAGCGCCATGATTAGATCTGAAAGCCTCTTTGAATTGATGTTGATTTGGTTATGCCTGCTGTTACCTGATCAGAAACAGAAGCAGTCCAGAGATTGTATATTATGTGAGTTTGGTGCTTGTAAAATTCTGCTGATAACTGAACAGGCTAAAGTCATGCTGTTATAATATAGGCCATTTTGCAAACCTCTCAAAAGTCCTTTTGCTTCACTTACAGCACTTCAGTCCTGATTTTCCAGACCGGAGATAGTTAACAATCAAGCTGAAATGGATAGTGGGGTTATTATTCACACGTATTATTTGCATTTTCGGGTAGTTCTTCAGGTACCTGGGCAAAATCCATGACCAAAACCAGAAACATGTATAACTGATATTGAGGGGTGGGGTGAGGCGGTATTCTGTTTCAGATTTTGTGTGTGTGTGTGTGTGTGTTTCTATTTTTTCTTTGTTTTTTTGGTTCAGTTATTTCATTTTTTCGGCTATTTTGATATTTTGTTTGTGTCATTTGTGGCAATCATGCATGCACAATAGTGCATATATTGCTGAAATGACATAACTGAAATATCAAAATAGCCAAAATACTGAAATAGCCAAATCTAAAAAATGGAAATGTGGAAAAAAGCAGAAATTGAATAACTAATTTGAGTATCCATAAAACTTTAAACCTGCCTCTTCATCCATTTTCTCTGTGATCATTCTCAGAGACCCATTTCAGCTCCAGATAACAACTCTTATTTGAAATACAAGTGACTAACTAAATAAAATGAGTACCTAACAGAGCGCAAATGGATATTGGTTATTACCTGAAATGCCATTTTTAGTTTGGAGAGTGTAGATTCAGCATATTGATCTGTTCTTCTTTGAGGATCTCCGCGATTCTCACTAATAGGATCCACTTCCTGCTTCGCAAGCACCGGAAACCTAGTTGTCAGCAGTTTCCAGGCAGATTCCTGGAATTAACTAGAACATGGTGAGGGCTCCGCCCCTCCTCCCTCCCCCTCCCGCCTCGTGAAAAATGCGGGCTTACAGTCTTGCGATGACGGGGCCACATAAAGAGGAGAGAAGCCCTCGCCGGCTCAGTTCCTTCCAACCACGTCGCGCTTGGAAGACCTTTTCTGTACTTCTCAGTACTTGTCAGCTTCTGTTAAAAAAAAAAAAGTTAACTATTATTCACTTTCCTGTGAACTACCTTACAAGAAGAAGAGTGCAGTGCCCTGCCCTGCCCATGGGGTTCGCCCCGGGCACCCCTCCCGTGGCAACGGAGCATGCCCAGACCTCCGGGCTTCAAACGCTGCCGATCCTGCCCCGCCACACTCTCAGTGAGCAATAAGCACGATTTGTGCTTGAGCTGTCTGAGCGAGGCACACAACACCAGCTCCTGTCGCTTCTGTGTGGGCCTCTTGTTCAGAGCCAGAACGTCGAGAGCTCTCCGGCTACAGGAACTGTTAACCCGCCAGGCACTTCAAGGTGGAGAAGAGGGGCCTCTCAGGCTCCCCACCTCGCACTCTACATCTTCATGGATGGACTCCCCTGCCTCAGCTCCGCTGGACCTTCAGACTCCCATGGGCGCCTCGGGCACCGAGTTACTCCCTACGCTCCCCGCGGTACTGGCCGGTACCAGTGACTCAGCCTGCTCCCATTTGGCATGAAGGGACACCCATCATAAGCAGCCCGAGGAATGCAGGAGGAAGCACAAGAAAAAATTGAGTGCACCGGCCTCGTCCCCGTGCACTCTCATAGTCAAGACAGTACACTCTGGTACTGAGGACGCCATACCAGCTCCGGTGACAATGGTACTGGCCTCTCCACAGACAGCTGCCGCTCCTACTGCACCCACCATCATAGAGACGGAGCCTGTCACGGTACCGCCGCTGTCACATCGACACACCTCTTGCTCCCCTACCCGTAGTCCGACACAGGGACATCAGCACTCATGCTCTCGTTCCCGATCAGGACATGGCTCAGACCACTCAGTCAGGCACAGCAGGCATGGCTCCGAGCATTCCGTCAGGCATAGTAGATCTGCCTATAGGTCACCCTTACACCTGGTGTCAACGCAGTGTTCGCCTTTGCACACCCGGCACAGGAGCCCTGTGCATGAATCTCCTCCAGGCTTCTCATACTGGAGATACCATAGGGAGTGCCGGGACTATTCACCGTGCTCTTGCTGCTCCCCTTGATATACCTCCCGGTACCACCCTAAGCACTATGACGAGCACCACCGGTACCGCGATCACTCCCGGAGCCGTTCTCCATACCCGGGGCATGCGGACTTTCTCCAGCTGGAGACTGCTACCCACTCGCCTCAAAGAGTTCAGCGTTTTTTACCGCCTGTGCCTCCTAAGGCCCCGCCTACAGCAACGGTCTCCCGGGCTCCCCCTGACCAGACAGGAGGCACATCGTGATGGGCCATCGCTATTCTACAACCTCAGCCTCCATGCACCACGGTAACGCCTCTATCGGTACCGATGGTACCGGCAACCATTCCACCTACCAGGTCAGTTCAGTCTACCAGACCCACTCTGCTCAGTTCAATGCGAGGCCACCTTCACCACCACCCGCAGCCTGACATTTCCCTTACTCAGAACTTCTCTTCAGGGGCCTCTGAGGCATCAGTCTCCTCCTCCTCATCAGATAATCTGGAAGAAGACGAAACCATCTCTCCCCCTTCGGCGGATTCAGTCGCTGATCCTAACCTCATCCTCTCCACTGAGGACACTAAGGCCTTTTAGGCTATGTTAAAGCGAATGATCTCCGCTCTCCCTAATCTGCCTACTAAGGTACTAACAAAGACCCAATTGGGACCAGTCTTCGGAGTACTCGGTTCCAGAGAACCAGGTCATGTCATGCTTCCCATGCTCGAGCAGCTCTTGGAGCTCTCCACCACCATATGGAGCAAACGGTCTTCTGCCCCTCCCCCCCCCCCCAATAAATTGGCAGACTCTCTCTATGCTATGCCTAAAGAGTAAAGAGGGGGCTGAAATATTTTACAAGTACCCTGCCCCAAATTCCTTAGTTATAGCTGCTTCATTTATTGAATCCAGAGCTGGTGGTGTTCTCACCTCTCCCTCCGACCGGGAGGGTAGATGCCTCGATGTCCTTGGGAGAATTTTTTTTCATCTGAGACCCTCTCCTTATGAGCTACTAATTACGCTTCTGCCATGTGCGCCTACCAGCACTGGTTATGGTCTCAACTCTCCAAGGCCTCTGACCCAGCTCAGATAACGGCCCTACAAAGGGAAAGTTTGCAGATGGCATAGTTTCAACTCTCTGCCAACATCCATATAGCCGACTGCAGTATTAGGAGCATCGCATTGGTGATTACCCTCCGGAGGCACGCATGGCTCCGGTCCACAGCTTTAACTCCTGAGAACAAAACTAGGATAGAAGACCTCCCCTTCGATAGTGAGGGCTTGTTCGCAGCCTCCATGGATGACACTCTGAAATGCATTAAGGAGACTAACCAAACAGCCAGATCTACTGGGGTAATCAGCTCCATACGTAGAAAGTTTCAACCTTCCTCCGCTCCTTATTCCTATGAGCCTAGACAGCGCTCCTCTTTCCAGTTCTCCCAGAGTAAGGGCCCCCAACACTATCAACAGCAAGTTTCTGGTAACCAACCCCGTAGGAGGTTCCAAAAACAGGGAGGAAAGGGACGCCCACCCTCCAGCTTCTTCTCTGATCAGCAGCCCAAACAGCCTTTTTAGCTTCTTGGAGGTCAAGAGAACTAGTGGTCCTCCCCTTCTTTTCTTCAATCGCCTGTTGCCCTTTTATGATGCCTGGACTTCCATCACCTCTGACCGGTGGGTCATAGACATAATTAGACAAGGCTACCCCATCCAATTTATTTAGTTACCGCCTAACTCCCATCCCCTTCCATCTGCTCTTCTGGGCTTCCCCCCCCAAGCCTCAAATACTTCTTGAGATTAATAAACTCCTTGACAAGGGTGCGGTGGAACATGTTCCCCTCTCAGAGCGCAACTCTGGTTTCTACTCCAACTACTACCTTGTCCCAAAGAAGGATGGTGGTGTTAGACCCATTTTGGATCTCAGAGCCCTTATCTATTACATCAGAAGGTTCAAATTTCGTATGACTTCCCTCTCCCTCATTCTCCTAGGTTTACAAGAGGGAGACTGGCTAGCCTCTCTTGACCTCCAGGATGCTTATTTCCACATATCGATCCTTCCTGCTCACAGAAAGTACTTATGCTCTGTTGTAGAGGAATGGCACCTTCAGTACACTGTTCTCCCGTTCGGACTTTCTACCACGCCGAGGGTGTTCACAAAGTGCATGGCAGTGGTCTCCGCCCACCTGAGAAAGGAGGACATAAGGGTATTTCTTTACTTGGACGACTGGTTGCTCGTAGCCAATTCCAGAAACAATCTCCTCCTCCACATCCAACACTCTCTAGGCCTCCTAGTCAATCTGCAAAAATCCCATCTTACCCCTACCCGACGTCTCCAATTCATCGGGGCAATCCTCTACACGTCCCATGCACGAGCCTTTCTGCCTCAGGACAGATTCGACAGGATTGTTTCAGTCATTCGAAATATCCCTTTTCGAGCCACACGATCAGTCTGCTTCTTTCTCAAGCTGCAGGGATATCTAGCAGCAACCACAAACGTCACACCTCACGCAAGACTACGCATGCACCCCCTACAACATTGACTCAAGCAGGCATATTGCCCCTTTCTCCATCCTCTCCACAAGAACATCTCTATTCCATACTCAGTGTACCAGACCCTACTCTGGTGGACGGAACCCTCCAATGTCCTCGTGGGCATTCCTTTCCAGACACCAGTAATGCAGGTCTCTATCACAACAGATGCCCCCCCCTACAGGCTGGGGGGCACACATGCAGCACTTCGCAGCCTCCGGCCTTTGGACTCCAGAGGAGACTTTGTTACACATCAATATGCTAGAACTTCGAGCCATACGCTGGTCACTAAAGGCCCTTCTCAGACACATAGAGGGACGGAATGTTCTCCTCAGCACAGACA
>QEPC01011796.1:3978260-4007735 GCA_003113815.1 Sphenodon punctatus | reverse complement strand
GGAGTGCGTTCTACCCACCTCTCCCTCGAGGCAGAGGCCATCTGGGAATGGAGCATATCTCCCAACATCCACCTGCACGCTATACACCTTGCAGGTCAGGACAATCTTTTCGCAGACCGACTCAGTCAACAGACAGTAGACCACCACGAGTGGTCCCTCAACGATGCTGTTCTATACAGCATCTTCAGCACTTGGGGCACACCTCACATTGACCTCTTTGCTTCTGCAGACAATACAAAGCTGCCCCACTTCTGCAGCCAAGCAGGAAATGCGCCCGGTTCCATAGCCGACGCCTTTATGATCTCTTGGACTGGGGCCTTCCTTTATGCTTTCCCCCCCTATTCCTCTCCTCCACAGGGTACTCAGCACAATCAAAGCTGACTGCGCCCATGTCATGCTCATAGCTCCGTTCTGGCCATGACAACTGTGGTTTCAGACCATCAATCAGTAGTCCTCAGAGGTCATGCACCTGCCTCAGTGCCCCGATCTTCTCTCTCGCCAATGAGACAGAATACTGCACCATGACCTCCCCAGGCTCCACCTCTGCGCTTGGTTGATACGTCATCCACTACGGACTGGCCTCCCGAGGTAGCTAACATCCTTCTCAACTCCCGCTGCCCCTCCACCAGAGCCTGCTACACAGCCAAGTACAGACGTTTTTCTTTATGGCTCACCTCTCGGGCCGTGTCACCATCTTCCCTAAAAATGTCGCACCTCTTCGAGTACTTGCTCCACCTGAAATAGCCGGGTCTCTCATTACCCTCAATCAAGGTTCACCTGGTGGCCCTATCCTCCCATCTTCACATTGACAATATTCTCTCTTCTCTCACCCCCTAGTGAGATCCTTCTGGAAGGGCCTCACCAATACCTTCCCATCCGTGTCCCTTCCGGCTCCCCAGTGGGACCTTAATCTCGTCCTGGCTACTCATGGGACCTCCCTTCGAGCCCATGGCATCCTGTACTGTGGAGGAACTTACTATCAAGATGGCTTTTCTAGTCACCATCACTTCTACCCATAGGGTGAGCGACATAACAGCACTGTGTGCCTCTCCTCCTTACATTCGCTTCTCCAAGGAGAAGGCCAATCTCCGCACGAATCCTGCCTTTCTCCCCAAGGTGGCTACTCCTTTCCACATCAACTAGACCATTTCCTTCCCGGTCTTCTTCCCAAAGCCTCATTCCTCTGTTGCAGAACAGACTCTACACACTCTCGACGTTAAGAGGCCCTTTCCTTCTACCTGGATAGGATCAGAAGTATCAGAGCCTCTGACGCTCTCTTAATTTCCTACAGTGGTCAGGGGGTTGAAGTCAAGATCTCTTCCCAACATCTCTCGGAATGGCTCCTTCTTTGCATCCAGCGATGTTACCAACAGGCCGGCAAGGTATCGCCTTCACCGATCCGGGCACACTCCACTAGAGCGGTTGCCACTTCCTTGGCCAGCCTCCAGGGCATCCCAATCTCAGACATCTTCAGGGCCATGACATGGTCTTCAGCCCACACGTTTACCAAGCACTACTGCTTAGACATGGCAGCTAGAGCAGACGCAGCAGTTGGAAGGGCGGTTCTCCATTCCCTCTGCTACTAACCTCGACTCCCACCACCTGAAGGTAGGTGCTACTGCTATTCACTCTCCCATTAGTGAGACTCGCGTAGACCCACGAAGAAGAAATAGAGGTTACTTACCAATAACTCTGTTCTTCGAGAAAGCTCCGCGTATTCTCACGACCCGCCCTCCTTCCCCTCTGTCTCAGTCGTACTTTGCCAGTCTTCCGGACAGGTTGGAAGGAACTGAGGCGGCGAGGGCTCCTCTCCCCTTTATGTGGCCCCGTCATCGTGAGACTGTAAGCCCACGTTTTTCATGGGGCAGGAGGGGGAGGGGCAGAGCCCTCACCATGTTCTAGTTCATTCCAGGAATCTGCCTGGAAACTGCTGACAACTAGGTCTCCGGTGCCTGCGAAGCAGGAAGTGGATCCCATTTGTGAGAACACGCGGAGCTCTCTTGAAGAACAGAGTTACTGGTAAGTAACCTGTATTTTTCTGAGACACCCATTTTAGCTCCAGTTAACAACAATGGTCTGCCCTGAGTAGAGACTGTCCATTATAGAACTTGGATGTTTTAAAATATTACAGATAATGACTAGGAGATCCGCAGACACCAAACCTAAAAGTTATTGTGATCTGCATCCCTTGTCACCTAGGCATCCCAATGCAGAATGCAGTCGCATTTTGCCCCACTGTGTTAAGCAAATATAACAGACTGAGATATTCTCCTTGCTGTGAAGACATAATAGTCAAGTCCGGCAAAGGAAGGGTTTCCTCCCTCTGTTTTATAGATGCGGTACAGATGAGATGAAAGTGATTTACCCTAGGTCATACTGAGAATCTGTGGCACAACTAGGGATAGAACCTGAAGCCCAGGTCAGCACCTTAATCACCAGACTCTCCTCTCTCTTCCTAAATCAGTCATCTTCCAAAAACAGCCAATAGTATTCTTTCTCCCAATGATGTCACACTCTAGCATAGTGCCACTGATGAAGCATTATAAAGGAGATGTATGTGCTAGAGCATAATACAATAAATGAGAATCACAGTTGTTACCGTTTACATGCTCATAGAGCGGCCAGAAATTAAAACAAATTAAAGGACTTGAAGACAGACTGAAAGCCTTACAGTCAACTGGCACCCCTCTACTCGCCATTCACTAGTTGGCACTCTGGTAGATAATCTTAGGCTGCTTGCCCATGTTACACAATTTTGTGTTAATTTCTATCTAATGTGAGATTTTGTAGTGTGTGCAGGCACCCTTTCACATCCAGCATTGAAATTAACATGGCTTTCATCACAGATGTCAGGGCTGGAAAATCCGGCTCTGAGACTAACGGGAGTTCTCTTTAATGTTAGTTTGGAACACGTGCAAGCACGTTATAAACGTTCAAGAAACTCACAGTGAAATTTAAATGTGTATTGCTTTGCAGAAATGTCAATGCCAGCTGTCCTTCCACAACGGCAGCCATTCGTTCTCCTCTCCTCCTGTCCACACAATGAAATCCCGAGGAGGGGGTGGCTTTCCCCTGTGATCCTTGCCTCGTGGGGGAGGAGGGAGATCGGGGCACTGGGATGGGGAGAAAGGGGCTTGATTGTGGGGGCAAGTGGGTCTTGACTGGGTCAATGGGGACAGGAAGCATTATTTCAGAGTGTGCAGCCGCCTTCTTCTTCTTCCCACTGAGGCAGCAGCAACAGATGCAACAGCAAGAGAAGAGAGAAGGTAATGAAATTGCCCAGTAGATTGGAGAATGTGGCATGGATCCGTTAAATACAATAACAGATTTATCACGATCACGTGACCATGGTCAGGAAAGCAAAAAACCGCAAGAAACGAACGTGGGCATACAGCCCAACAGGAATCTCCCATTATTGCTGATTTCAAGTTTAGATTAAAACTAATGTGAAAATCGAGATGTGGGCAAAGGACAGCCTAAAGGAGAGAGACTGGCCTAACCTCTCACTGAGGCTGCTTATCCACGTTATACAATTTCACGTTATTTTCTCTCTTACGTGAAATTGTGTAATGTGTGCATGCATCTTTTCTTATTCAGCATGGAAGATTCCATGACTGTCATCATGGATGTCAGGGTAGGGAAATCTAGCTCTGACAGTAACATGAATTCTGTATTACGTGAGATTGGAATGTGTTCATGGGGTGAGTTCTGAATTATGCAAGACTGAAATGTGTGCATGGGGTGAATTTAACGTGAATTTAAACTTACGTGAAAATTACAACGTGTGCATGGATCCTCTAACGGATCGTTTAAAGTCATGTGCCTTTGTGTGAGTGGGGAGGGGAAACTGGAAGTCAAATAACATGGGCATGCAGCCCAGCAGAAATCTTAAATTATTGCTAATTTGTGCGGGATAGAATCTCTCATGAAAATCGGCACATGGGCAAGCAGTCTGAGTCCTAGTCATGGTATGTCAGTAAGAGCTTGAAGATGCTTGCAATGCCTGTGCTGGGTACCTGTCTTATGAATGAATAGGAGACTTCAGGCTCCAGAGTTGTCGATCAAGCCAGTTTTCACAAACACTGAATTTACTTAGCTAAATGTCTGATATGGGAGGAGATGTTATTTGAGGGTCAAAACCCATTTTGGCTCAGGCCTGGGGATTTTTTGTGGCTAGAAAGGACGTTATGCCCATCATAACTCCTGATATGGTTTTAATTGGTCTTTTTATATTTTAACAGTTTTGATTTGCTTAATTCTGTTGTGGTTTTGATTCCCTTTTGAAACCATTTATCTGTACCTGTGCATTGTGATCAGCATTCAATCTGATATAAGCATTTCTATGCCTGTGTGAAGTTACTAACCACTATCCTACTTCTTCCTGTTGGACACTCTCGTCACTGAAGCATCCAGTGTTGGGCCATCATTAGAAGCCGGATTCTGGGCTAGATGAACCATGGCTCTTTTTACATGGGTTGCAGCACGTGTGTGTGTGTGTGTGTGTGTGTGTTTGCGTGCGCACCGCGGTCAGCGTGCGGTGGATGGGGGGGAGGGTGTAGACGCGCGCACACCCATCTACACCCATCAATATGCATGGACCAACCGCAGTTTTCACCAGTTGCTCTGTACGTGGGGAATGGGTGGAGGTGGGTCTGTATACATGTGCGTGGGAGCGCACACGCACGCACACCCCACCCGCCGTGGGATTTACACTGGCGGCACCCCTGGTGTTCATGCGTGGGTGCTGCCCCTGTAAAAAGGGCCAAAGAGTCTGATTCATTATGGAAATTCCTATCTGCCATTACATTCATTCAAGGATCCTTCACAGTTGAAGTTTATTGAACATAGTCAGGGACCTGTGTTCACTGTAGGTATTTTAGATGTGACAGCACTGTCATGCTTTGATCTTGCCCAGGGTGAGGGCCCTCGCCCCGAGCAGGCTCTGGCCTGTCCATCAGACAGATGTGCCAGCAGCCCGGGCCAGGGAGGGAGTGAGGAGAGGGTGGGGTAATGTGTGGATGTGGTCTGTATGGTTCTGCCCCCTGCGCTGAGTGAGGCCCGCCTACCTCCCTGATGGACAGACACAGCTGTCTTTGATGCTGCCACGCCTACCCAGAACAGCTCTGGCCCTGGACTGGAGTCAAATAGAGTGGGCTATCGCACGGGACGGCCTGCTTTACCCTGGTCTGGGGGTGGACTGGCTTGTAGTTCATGCTGTGACTCTGCAAGGAGCCAGAGTAACAGTGTGGGCTAAAAACTACCACGATTCAGGAAGGGCACTGATCCTACACAGGGAAACATCTGGCAGGTGGGATCAGACGTGAAGGCACCACAGGTGCCATGGTATCGTCACGTCTAAAAATGTCCTGCGTTTTGCCCATTGGCGGCAAAGAGAAAACACAGCGAACATGAGTCCTTGAATATAGTCCTAATCTAAAACCAACTGAGATCGATGGAAAGATTTCATTTCCTTAATGAACTTCACAGCAGATTCCCCACCCCCCATCTATTAAAAGAATTAATGGTGCTTTCCTCCCGCTGCATGTAGCACTGACATTGCTAGTTTTTATGCAACCAACCACAAAGACAGCTGATTTGTATCCTGAGACATATCAAGATAAGGCTAAGGACTATTCCTTTTGACTCCAAAGATGTAGAAAGAAAATGAGTGAATTAATGCAGCATTTAGCTGATGACTGCTGGGTTATGGCAAGTTAACTGTTCAGTGGGTTACGAAAAATTGACTTCATTTTGCAACTCCGTCTTACTAGACAGTTTCCTGTATTATATATACACCATAGTACTGAATTGTGTGTTAAAATGTCACCCAAATCTTGGAGGCTTCTGCAGTCGCAAGAAACATAAGTGGGTTAGGCCTATTCTTGTACTTAACCAACAAACACCACAGCTTTCTGGTATGCAGTTTCAGCAAATGTACAGACACCAGATTTATAAGAGAAAATGTTTATCTAAGAGTTCAGGTTCAAGCAAGGTCGTTAAGTGGCTCAGAGCTTATACTGAAGTTGCAAATATTTCTTTTTAAGAAATAAGAAACATTTAAGCCAAGTTAGCATTTGTGTTAAGTTGATCTAACTCTGGTCTCACTCTTAGCTCGTAGCCAAGCAGGCTAGGTACAATTTTTAATGGAAGTTCCTTTTCTTTATATGTTCTAAAGCAGATCTCTTAAATGTCTCTTTCTCTCTGCTTAGAAAGCCAAAACGCTACTTTCATGGTCATCTCACAAAAGGTAACATCTGTGTGTCAGTCAGGTTCTCACATAAGTAGTAGAACACTTTGCTTGCTCTTTTCTGCAAGGCTCCCCAGTTCCCTTGTAAATCTATTTACACATCAAAGGACGGTCACTCCTATTATTCTGTGATTTGGGTTTGGGGTTTGTGTATTCACCTTGATGACTTTCTGCTTTGGGTTTAGTTGCTTCTGTGGTTCACCTAGAGCTTATACTGTACAAGTTTTCCATCATAACTTTGAGCTGTATGTTGTATCTGTGTAATCGATCTCTCCCAAGGAATATAATGATGTCACACATGGTTAACATTCATTCATCCATTATGAAAATACAGAATTCTTTTTACAGAGCAAATGGGCTGCTATTGATTTTTATAACCATACTATATCCATAAAATATAAGTCATGGCAAAAGGGACATAGCTGAGGCCTCTAGGTGCTTGATCCCTTTACTGCTGCTCCCTCTGCTGGATCACAGTGGGAAAAGTACTAGACAAGAAATGCACAGCAGACTCCTGTGGCAGCTAGGTGTAATTGCAGTAGTGCTGAAACTCTCGGTATTTCAAATTACTTGGTTTTTACCAAGTATCTCGGTATTCAACTTGGTTTTACCGAGTAACCAAGGAATCAGCCCAGTACTCGGGTAAATTCTCAGATGGGCAACATATGGGGCTTTTCCTGGTCCTATATAAGGGAACTTGGTACTCGGAAAATGTTGAGTATTTTACCGAGTATTGAGTGTTCAGCTGAGTTACTGAAGGCTGGCTGAACACTTTGAACTGATCCTCGGAAACTCTGAAATACTCGCAAAAATGTTTTACTACTCTTCAGTGCAACCCTGAATTGCAGACACTTCTGAAGGGTTTCACTGTGGTGGAGGATCTTGTGTGTAGGGATCATAATGTAAGTCTCGATAGCAAGCCCACATAAGCTCAGAGGGTTGTCTAGAAGAAAACATTGGGCTGATTGACCATCAGCCTGTGAGAACTAGCTGTGGTATTTCTTACTGCCCAGTGGAAAGATTGACCACCTGTTTCTCTACACAACTTTTGAAGCAGAGGACAATGCCAAGAGATAGTGTAGAGTGAACAAAAATGAAAAGCCATGAATGAGGTGGTATCACATGGACCTGTACATTTCACCCACCCAGTCTCCTTCAAAGTTGTCACTTCAGCAGAGTAGAAAAGAACCTAAGAATGATTGAGTCAGAGAAGGGAAATGTGAGTATAGTGCCTTTGAGTAATATACCCTGCCTAATAGGGAGTGTTACTAATTTGTAAACAATTAGACTTTCCAATCATTCAAACCAAGCTGGTTAGATTTAAATGACTTCCCTTTTTCAGAGTGGCCAAGTGATATATTTTCGTCAAGATTTCGCCTAATTGATCTCCTGTTGCTTCTGGGGCCTAAATTCGTTTCCACCCTTTGTTCGCAGGCTGCAAACATAATTCATCCCAAATAGATTGAGACTCTGGAATAATTAACAACTTGTATTATCTCACTCCAAATCAGCAATGTTAGTGCATCCATATGTGTCTGCTTGGTTGTATAACTGAGTTACTGCTTCTGCAGCCTCAGCTTGAAAGGGAGAGAATCCTCCTCATTATGCCACTTGCACTGAGAACAGAAGGGATTTATCAGTATGATGGTACATTACCTATATCAAATAGGTAATGTACACTTAGCAGGCATTAAAATGAGCGCTAAATTCAGTGCTATTAAATTTAATAGCTTATAAAGTAATGGGTTGTACTTGGCAAAATAGTAGAGTGTGGGTCGTGTACGATTTATGGATGCATGCATTTGGTTCTAGGACTGAAAATGAAGCAATAGCTTTCCTCATCACTCCATCCCCTTGTTGAAAGTACTTCCTCTCTTTGTGGTCAAATAAGAACTGTGGACTGCTCACTCAGCGTCTGTGGTAATGATTTTATCCATGGATAAGATGCGATTATGCTTAAAGTGTGATCCTCTGAGTAGATAGCATCAGTGTTGCAGTTAGTGTGGGTACAAGTCCCATTCACTTCAATGGGATTCATGCCTGTGCTACCTGCTAGCACTAGCACTAGCACTATCTGCCTAGAGGATCACGCTGCTAGTCTGAGCTTCACAGGGATTTTGATTAACTAAGACATCATTAGGATTAAAATGAAAACTCTTTGAAGGAAAACCAGGCAGAGCTGACTGTATCTGATGCCACCGAGTTGTTCAAGACTTCATCCTGTTACTGCTTTCATGGGTGTTAATGTAAACTGCTATACCTCATTTATATGAGGGAGAACAGTTTTCCTTTAAGAAAGGAAAGACATATTCTTAATAGTACGTGTGTTAACCAGCATGCAGCCTCTGTCTTCTCGCAAGGTACGACTACATCTGAAGCGAAGGAGGAAATTCTCTCTTACTGACCTAAGCATCTTCTGTACAAAGCTCTGAGCCTTTCCTTGGAGTTGCTGGACTGAAAGCCAACAGGGACAGTCTGAAAACATTGTAGGAGGCTTGGTATATGCATTCCTTACCCTAGGTAAGATATGATTATGAAACCCCTCCCCTGTCCAGCTCAGTACACGAAAACTAACTTGACGATCTTGGTTCTTTCTAACCTGAACATGTATGGATGTTACCAGACATAACAATAACTATGTGCAGATCCATTATATGTTGAAATTGATTATATCACCTGGGGTGCGTGACTGGTTTTACAGATTTTTATGCTGCTGCGTGGTGTTGGGATTCCTATGGTATCTTGGATGACCACACTCCAAAAGTGAGGCAGTGGCCTTTTCGACACACAACAGCAGCTGTGTGCAAACACCAGCTACATGCTGCCTGCGAGCATGATTTTGGGGGATCACAAAGTGTGGTAAACTTGTGGAGAAAAGCATACATGCAAAAACGGACCTAATGGGTGAATGTGTGTATGACACCCAAGCAAGTGTTTGCATTACATCTATTGTCCCATTTGTTTTCACCCTGTTTGTTTTTCCAAACTCTGCTGCAAATGCGATGGAGGGCCAGAGAACTATGAGATATGCTGCCAGAGGTTAAAACAAGTACTGAACTCAAAAGGGGGCATGCCGGGAAGAGATTCAACACCCTCTGAAGCTCTTCACAGGCTATCTGAAACAGTATTTGAAATCTCAGATCTGTAATTATATTGCAAAGGTTTTAAAAAATACCATGATGTTAACTGGATACAGTAATGCTAGTAGCCACTGTAATAAACCAGGGTGGATACAGATGGACCAGGGTAGCCATTGTTATAAATTCTATCAGTAAGGGCTTGATTTCGCAAAGCACATAAAGTATGTGCTTAACTTTTAAGAATATGTTGAAAAATGTGTTGCTTTAGAATCACCAGTATTCTTGCATTCTCACCACACTAGGCCTTTTGCTGTATTTCTAAAAAAATCCCAACTCTTGGAAATTCCGCTGGTTTAGGATGTATTGCTTCCCCCTGCCTTGCCACCTTCTTTCAAAATGCCACCTTCTTTTTTCTCATCAAGCTGACAAGGCCAATAACTCATTGTGCAGCTAAGCTGAAGAACTAATAATGTGCCGATGGTGCTTCACTGCCTTGCATCAGAATGGAAATGAGATCTGTAGAAACGAGCAGCAAGAGACGAGCTTTCTTGCAGAACTTCTATTGCCATAAATCTGGGCAATCAAGTTTAAATGCCAGATAAACTATGCTGAAGCCTTAGGAGGATTTTCTCTGTAATGTACAGGGTGCACCCCCTTGCCTTCCCCAGGGCTAGCCTTAGAAACTGCGGGACCCAGGGTGAACACAAAATGTGGGGGCCCCTCAGCTCCATGCACTTTCCACAGCCCGCCCACCTTCCCATGACTCCTCCCATTTTCCAAGGCCCCGCCCACTTCCCTTTGACAATTAGAGAATTGTCATATAAGTTATTTTTAACTTGTCAGTACAATGTGCTCCAAAGAACATTTAAATCTGGTTTAGATGAAAGGGAGCTCAGGACACAGATATGGTTAAAAGGCAAAGACTCTTATTTAAAAAACACAGGAGAGCGTGCGCACAACAGATAGGGACAGATTATCCATGTTCTGAACTCTCCTTCTCTTGAGCATATTCCTATTACACTCCCAACACAGGAGTTCAAACATAGATCCAGCTGATCAAACATAGATCAAACAACCCCCACACGGACACAGCACCCCCAATGAAAGCAGGGATGAGGAACTGAACCTCAAGCCCAGAGTGGTCAAACAGCTCGCAGCAAAAGTTTGTCAGTGTGACCCCTTTCCAGTTCTTGGATTTAAGGATCTCAAGCACCAAAGCACTGAAAATCCAGTTAAACCTATCAAACAAGAAACAACTCCCCCATGATCACAGCACCCCCAACCCCTTCCCAAACCACCCCCCAGATGGTCCCACTCTACTCCCAAAGCCCCACAGAGCCGTGTAGCAGCAGCACAAATGAGCTCATATCAAGAAAGAGGAGAAAGAGGTATTGACTGGGTGGCCCTTACCTCAGCTGCTGCTGGGCCTGGGTCTTCTGGGAGCCGGGCTGGAGGTCAGTTCAAGGCTGTCAGGCATAGGTTGCTGAGCAGGAGGTGACAGCAGGAATGTTCTGTCAGAATGGCAGGGGAGTGGCTCCCTTTTCCCCTCCAGGAGCCATGGGGGAGTGGGGGCAGCCATCAGGGGGCGAGAGGGGATAGCCATGGAAGGGGGAGGGGGTAGAGGGAGCGATTCCCTCTCGTGCACACACACTCACCCACACATACACCCTTCTCTCTCTTACACACATTCATTCTCTCATACACACTCATTCATTCGCTCTATCTCACACATGCTCTCACCTCTCTCACACACACCCGTTGAAGCTCACACACATGCTTTCACCTCTCTCCCTCTCCACTCACACACCCATTCAAGCTCACACACATGCTCTCACCTCTCTCTTCACTCACACACCCATTCAAGCTCACACACATGCTCTCACCTCTCTCTTCACTCACACACCCATTCAAGCTCACACACATGCTCTCACCTCTCTCTTCACTCACACCCATTCAAGCTCGTACACACGCTTTCACCTCTCTCACACAGACACCCCCCCCATTCAAGCTTACACACATGCTTTCACCTCTCTCTCCTTAACACACACACACCCATTCATACTCACACACATGCTCTCACCTCTCTTTCACAAACACACACACCCATTTAAACAAACTCTCACAGACACACACTCATTTTAGCAAACACACACACACTGACTGTCTCAGCCAGATTGGCCTGGTTTACCTCCCTGCCCGCTGCCCACACGCACTGCCTCCTATGGGTCCCAGCCTGACTCCAGCCACACCCCCTCCCTCTCCCCACAGCATCCTGTCTTAGAATTATCCCCCAATCGGTTCCTGTTTTATGTTCACATACAAACAAAGCTTTTCTAAAATGGCTGGTAACAGTTAATGTTGTTTCTGTTGCCATAGCCTCACTATGCTCAGGACTGTATAAAAGAGACAAACTATACTCTGAAAAGATTACTAAAGGTGTCTCGATGAACATGCCAGCTTTGGGCTTCTTAATCCGTAAGAGTTCCTCTGGGGTAACTGCCTCTGCTTCTGTTCTCATGAGCAGTGAGAAGCAGGGGTTAATTAGCTCATCCCCTCCCGGCATTCCCTACTTTGATGGTCAGCACTTGTTCTAAACTCTGGCAGCTTATCTCATAGTTCCCTGGCCCATCCTCAAATTTGCAGCAGAGTTTGAAAAAACAAATAGGGTGAAAACAAACGAAACAATAGTCAGCTGGAGACAGTGACTGTGATTGCATGGTCTGAGGATCACCATGCGCAAAAACTGCGTGCATGCAAATGCGTGCGACTTGCACGCAGCACAGTGTGCCGGCAATGCAGCTGCATGCGGATCCCGTGTGTCTGTGCACGCACGCAGCTCCGCAGGCCATGGGATCGCAGCCAGTGTTCGGTCCGTTCAGTCTTCACTGAACCCACCACTCGCACATTTAGCATATAGAACCTAATAAATTGATAGCCCCAGCTTCACTTTGTGTATTTCTTGTGCATGCGGGCAGCCCCCAGTCATCACCCACTCAGCGGCTTAGTCCACCAAACCTAGTAATACATGGGCAAGCATTCTTCCCTGCCGCGCTCCGTCCGCTAGCCCGTCCTTCCCACACCCCTGTCATGACTCTCAGCTGTGGCGAACCATGGGAAGGAGAAGCTGCACCAACCATTTCTTTCATCTGGGCTGTTATGACTCTGGGAGTCGGTCCAGGCCCTGCTATCCCCGCCCACCCACAAAGGTTCATACCTGTGGTTATACTTGCCAGCACTTTTGCTTTGGACAGAACGCTGAGTTTATTGAGCAAATTGCACACTTTATTGAGCACCTATAGCGAAAAATGAAAGCAGAAGGAAAAATTCAAAGCCAAAGTACTCAGTCTTTGTATGTTGTCAGTGCAGCTTCTTGCATCTACAGCTCACAGCAGAGTTCATGGCTCATTGGCAGGTAGCAGCACTCAATTTTATTGGGGTCTAGCCACTGTGGGGTTGGAAATTCCTCCCAGTTCACATAAAACACCTAGTTAAACATGTGCCTCTTGTACTCCTGCTCCCTCATCTTCTGCATTACCATTTATTTATTTATTTATTTATGCATGCATGCAATTTTTATCTCGCCCGTCCCTCGAAGGCTTAGGGTGACTCACAAAAATACATAAAATTATGAAAACATTAAAAAACTCACAACATATTAAAACAATTAAAAACAAACCCTAAACCCCCCACCAGCACTCTCCCCAACCCCTCCACCCCATTCCCCCCTCATGCCTCCACCCCAAGGCTATTCCAAACCCCTATCCCTGACTGCCAAACACCTTTTCAAAAAGAAAAGTCTTAGAACACCTCCAGAAGATGCTCAGATCTGGGCTCAAGCAGACCTCTGGGAGAGGGGAAGTTTCAGAGCAACTGAGAATGTGTCCCGGTGAGTCCTTGTCATATGAACAAGGCTAACAGGCAGTGCCAACAGGGAGGTGCTCCTGGCCAATCACAATGGGACATTAAAGTACAAGCAATCTTTTTGATATGTTGGGCCCAGACAGTTTAGGGCTTAAAAGGTCAAAACCAGCACTTTGAATTGTGCCCGGAAAGCTATAGGGAGCCATTGCAGACTTCGGAGCAGTTGTATAATGTGCTCCTTGTACCCTGTCCTTGAAAGGAGGCGAGCCGCCACATTCTGCACTAACTGCAGCTTCCAAACAGTCATCAAAGGTAATCCCACTTAGAGCGCATTGCAATAATCTAGCCTCAAGGTGATGAAAGCATGAATGACAGTGGTGCTTTCCATTCCCTGTTCAGCCGTGCTTATTTTCTGAGATAATTACCTCAAACATCTTTATCCTCACTTTAGCTCAAGAGTGGGAAACCCTCAACCCATGGGCCAAATCCAGCCTGTTGCTGGCTTTTATCTGGCCCTTTTCTGATTCCTGGATCTGGCCCTTAGCTCCAGTTGCAACTCTTCTGCACTGAAAGTGCATGCTTAAGGAGAAGGGAGCAGAGATGAGGACAGGCACAGAGCCATCTATGCCACAGTCCCATGATCTGGACTCTTCCATTTCCCCCATCCTGAGCATGCCTCTCAAGTGCCCTGCCGTCCCATAACTCCTGTCTAGCCTACAGAGATTGAACTAATTTTCGAAGTGGCCCATGAGAGAGGAAACGTTTTCCATCCCTGCTTTAGCCCCTCTGCTCATTTGGGCAATTGCAAGGGCTCCACGTGTTGGCAGGGCTCCTCTAGGAACCCAGTCATGGGGTCCCTGAAGAAACTTAAAATGACTGCTTGAGTGTAAGAAGTACTGGTGCAAAATACAGGCCCACAGGTCCTCAAATGTGGGGAGCCCTGGCCTGCAAAGGCTCTGCAGTGATTCTGGAGGTGGGAGGGGTGAAGCGGCAACATTCAGGCCCCATTAGAAAAAACAACATATGTGTAATGTACGGGCCTGCAATGCATGGAGCCCCAGCCCCCAAAGGGGATAGTATGCTTAACTGGACATCAAAAATGAATTCCAGTGCCACTTCCCTTTTTCTAACGAGTGGGTCAGTGTGTGCCTGTCAAACATTCCTATGTTAGGAGGGGCCCACCTCACCATTTTCAAAAGGGACCTAACTTCCCTGGATCCAGCACTGTATGGCATACCATCATCTAGGGGTTGTTGGGGTTTTTTTTTGGGGGGGGTCATATTTATTTTAATAACCTAGGATTGGTGGTTTGAATGCACAGTTGTGTGGGACTTGGTGGGCTGCCATATAGAGGGGATGAGAATAGGCGATCTAGTGCTACCTTCTGACCTTGGATTCTATGACTTTAAAAGATTCTGGTACAATATGCACCTTCAGTTTTCTGTTTCTACTGCTAGGATGACTATAACGGCTTTTGCACCACACTCACATGGAGCTATCTAGTAGGCTATACCAAGATTATATTCAGCTAGTGTATCTGCTGACCCCATGTAGAACTCTATTACGAATACTCCTATGATATGCACTTTGCGAGGCACACAAAATAAGGCATTCCAAAGAATGAATTTGAATTATGCCCCTATCTCTGCTTGTTCTCATTTCAGAGGTGGCCAGCACAGATCGCAACATGGAAACAATCTTATTTCTTGTCACCTCCATTCTTTAACCCACACATTTATTTTACTCTAGCTTTCTCTCAATCTCCTTCTCATTTTTACTCAGTGTCACATTCTCTGTTCTGTTGCTATTTTTTCTTTCTTTCTCTTTTCTGGACCAGATTCTGCTCTCATTTATACTTCATAAATGCAAAATGCCTTCATTTCTACTGTAGCCCCATAGAATTGTAATTTTGACCTTCAGTAGAGTTACTCCAGGTTTGCAGCAGTGTATAGGAAAGAAGAATGTGACCTTGAGTAAGCATAAGCATAAAATGAAACTTTAAGAATATGTGCCAGAATATAAAAGATGTTTTAGACCTTTTTTGTAGCGTAGACCACAGCACAGAACAGGTGTGGAGTGTCAAATGTGGCCAACTGCAAAATTTTAGGTGGTTCCTTTCCAGTGGCGGTTGGTGGTTTTTGAAGCTGGTGGGGCAGTGGGCAGGTTGAACCTGCCACCGCTGGCGGCTTTGCTGCCAGTGGGCCATGGGGCATCGCCTGACCTAAGGGCGGAGCCTGACCCAGGGGCAGAGCTGGGGCAACGGTAGGTCAGTGGCATGGCTTAACCCAGCAGCAAGGAGTTCCCAGGCTTAACATTGGATGGACATTACATTAGTTAACGCTAGGAACTCCTTGCTGCTGCATAAAGCACTACCACTGGGGGATAGAGAGCCCTCTTACTGGGGTTCCGTCCACTCTCTCTTTCCCACCGGGTCCAAATTAACCATAGCAGGTTAAAAAAATAGATCATGTTGCCATTGCCTACCTTTATCCTGAACCCTCAAATCCTCAATTTTCATGGCATCCTTGGCCACCTGTAGTCTTCTGAAGGTGTAGCTTTGGGACAAGCCTTCCTTCTGGCTTGGAGAACTGGGAGGACTGAGTTAGCTCCCTGTCCTGCAACAAACTGAATCAGAAGAGAATGAAAGAGAAGAGAAGGGCAGGACAGAGGAGAAGTAGGAGGGAAAGGGTTTGGTTTTGGTGCACGAGAAGAGGAAGGGGAAGAGGTGGGTTCAGTGGAGGACAGGGAAAAGGGATCTCAGTGTATGCATCCTTCTCTTCTGCCATACTCCTACCTACTTTCTCCTCTGTTCACAAGGAGAGCAGTTGCAGGCCTGTATAGCAATCAAGCACGCCCCATCCAAACCAGCATCCCTCGTACCTACACTGTATCCCTGGCAGTCAAATGCCTGTACAAGCAAAGAGGCCTTTTTTAAAAGTTTGGCCAGTTTCAGGGCTGCATTGCCACCAAACTAGGCTCACCCAGACCCGCATCCCCAATACCATCCTGTCTCTAATCTTCCCTTTTTAGGGAAGGTTATTGAACGGGCAGTGGCTCTGCAGCTCCAGGCGCATCTGGACAGCATTGGTTTCCTTGACCCTTTTCAGTCTGGGTTCCACCCCGGCTATGGTACTGAGACGGCGTTGGTGGCCTTGGTGGACGATCTCCGCCGGGAGATGGATGCAGGATGTTCAACATTTCTGAACCTGCTAGATCTCTCAGCCGCTTTTGATACCGTGGTGTGGACCATGGGCTGCTGCTGAGATGGCTGCGAGACCTGGGGGGTCTGGACGGGACTGTCCTTAGGTGGTTCCGCTCATTCCTCTTGAGGAGAAGCCAGCGGGTGGTGTTGGGAGCTGAAACATCAAGCCCCCCAGGCCTTGACCTGTGGCGTTCTGCAGGGTTCGATCCTGTTTCTGTTATTATTTAATGTGTATATGCAGCCCCTGGGGAAAATCGTGAGAGGGTTCGGGGTGCGATGTCACCAATATGCTGATGATACTCAGCTGTACCGCTTGTTTTCAACTGATCCAGGTCCTGCTGTCTCATTACTTTCCCAATGTTTGGAGGCTGTGGCGGATTGGATGCGGCAGAGCAGCCTGAAGCTCAATCCCAACAAGATGGAGGTGATGGTGGTGGGAAGGGTGATGGATGTGCTGGCTACTCCGGTGCGGGGGGGTCTGCCCTCCTGTAGCCCAGCAGGTTCAGAGTCTGGGGGTGGTTTTGGACTCGGACCTCCGTCTAGATCGACAGGCGGAGGCGGTGGCTAAAGCCACTTTTCGCCATCTGTATCTGGTACGGAGGCTGTGTTCATACATCTCCGGGCCCGACCTGGCCACTCTCATTCATACCTTCATCACCTCGAGGCTAAACTACTGCAACACGCTCTACATGGGACTTCCCTTGTTTCTGGTTCGGAGGCTGCAGCTAGTGCAGAATGCGGCGGCTCATCTTCTTACAGGGACGGGGCGACGGGAGCACATAACACCTGTGTTCTGCACTCTGCACTGGCTGCCTATAGCATACCGAGCCAGAGTCAAGGTGTTCGTTTTGATTTATAAAGCCCTACACGATCTGGGCTCCTCATACCTGGGGGACCGCCTCGCCTTCTGCGCCTCAGAGCAATCCCTTCGGTTTGGAGGTCCCCCGTGTTAAATGGGAGGCCACAATGGAGAGGGCGTTCTCGGGGGCCAGGCCACGACTTTGGAACTCCCTCCCGGAGGAAGCCAGCCTGGCCCTGGGTCTGCTAGCTTTCCGTCGAGCTTGCAAGACCTGGCTGTTCGCCCAGGCCTTCGGAGGGGAGGGTGGGGTAGGTAGGGGGGATTGGGGATTTTATAGAGATTTTTAAAAAATTGTTGTTGGGGTTATTTTAAAATATTTTAATTATTGATGATTTGTATGAATATTGTCTTTGTTTTATTTGTGTTGTAAGCTGCCCCGAGATGCCGTGAGCATGGGTGGGGTGGCCAATAAATTTAAATAAATAAATAAAATAAATAATAATAAACCTACACCATATCCCCAGCAGCCAAACGCCTGTCCAAGCAAACTGGCCTTTTAAAAAAGTTCGGGCAGTTTCAGGGCTGCATTGCCACCAAACAAGGTCCATTGAGACCAGCATCCCCAGTACCTACACTGTATCCCTGGCAGCCAAATGCCCATCCAAACACACAGGCCCTTGTTAAAAAGGTTGGCCAGTTCCAGGCCTGTGTTGCCACCAAACCAGCCCAATCAAAACAGCAACTTAGACATGCAGCAAGATTAGGTCAGGGGGTATCTTTTGCACGCTGCCTGGGCCCGGAGTTGGATAAACCAGATTTAAACCAATGCATTTCTGTTTCTCAACAAAATCCCAGGCAAGATCCTCAAAATCACAGTCACAAGCAGAGAAGCCAGAAACTACTTTCCAGCAGCAGGGAGAAGCAGTGAAACAGTGAAGGGAGGGACCATTTTTAAAAAGAGGACCCACATATTCACAAAATGGCCTCTCTACTCATGCTTGGGAGGGGAGAACGAAAGCAGCAATACATCATGCGCAAACAGAGCAAGCAAAGTAAACCATCTTAAGGCAACGATGTTATGTGCAGTCCTTAGCACACCATAAAAGCAGCAGTGAGGATTTCCACTTGTCCCCCAAAACATGCTACACAGCTCTGTTGCAACGTAAGAGGCAGCTGAGCTGCTGCAACTAAACAGGGAGCATTTTGCAAAACAGGCAAGGACTAGCCATTAGTGAAAAAGTGAGGAGTTCCACTTGTCCCCCGAAACATGGTTCACTTCGCATCTCTGTTGCAGCCCCCATCCCATTGTCTCCCAGTGCACCTCCCTCCCCCAGCCCCATTCCACAGCCAGACTCCCCAAGTCCCCCACTCCCCTTCCCCAGTATATCCCAGTGCACCCCCCTCCCCTAGCCCCATTCCTCAGCCAGACTCCCCATGTCCCTCCAGTCCCCCCCAGCCCCATTTCCTGGTGGCATTTTGTTTTCCCCAGTGTTTCCCACCCCCCGCCACACCCAAGCAATTTACTCACCACCACTTCAAGTAAGGCAGCAGGATGGTGCACCATTTGCTTAGAAGGCAACCAAGTCTCAGCAGCAGCAGAGAGACACAGCCAGCCAGACAGAGTCTCTCTAAAATGGCCACAGCTCAGCAGTACATGAAAACAGCCCATGTGCTCACTGACTGAGCATGTGCACCAGTCTCTGCCTGAGTTCCCCATGCCTCTGACCTTTTTGTGGCGCAACTACACATCTCGCCTAGATGCCTACAGTTGGTGCCCAGGTGCCATTTTAAAAGTGATCCCATAGAGCTCTATTAAATGCCTGCCCCCAGTGGATATAATGGGAACTTCATTTTCCCATTTGCACACTTGGAGGGTTCCCCCCAGATGCCCAAGCACGTTCCCGCTATTTTTGTCCCTTATAGGACTCCTTGCTGCTTCCCTCGCAGCCAGGCCCCGCCCCCGATTTAAACTAACCTGCAATGCTGGGCCTGGCCACAAAACGCATGTGCCACAGTTTTCCGGCGCTGTGCGGGGCCCCCTCCACCTGAAACTGAGCAGCGATTGCTGCTGGGGGCCCCAACAAGTTCTGTGAGGCTCAGGCACGTTACCTGAGATTCAGTCAGCATGGTGGGACACCAGGACACAGCAGCCTGAACAGTGACAACTCTGTAAGCAGAGAGGGGCACTGCCCCTGATGCCCTCGGGTACATACCGTACCTGCCCCTTTCCAGTTCCTGAATCTGGTCCTTAGATCCAATTACTAGCCCCAAGTAATGAAAGACTGAGCTCACAGTACTGGAGCAGAGATGAGGGTATGCACACAAGGAGAGGGGACAGATCCATGGCACAGACCTATGATCTGGACCTTCTTTTTCTTGAGTGCACTCCTTATGCATCCTCTTGCACAACTTCTGTGTGGCCCTTGGAGCTAATTTTCAAAGTGGCCCCTGGGAGGGGAAAGTTTCCCCTAACCCTGGCATAGAAAGATATTCTCTCCTATTTTGCTGGAGTGGGGGCACCCAGTGAAATACAGAATTCCAAAGAAATAATATGTCTTTTCCACTAAGGAGAAGTAAATTATACCCCTTCCCAGTGTAGATGCTGCAGTACTGTCTAAGAACATGGCGATTCCTGGAAAGGGGGAGATCTTCCACAAAGATCCCACAGTCAGGTAAAATAAGCCTTGAGGGGGCTTTCAAGACCTCTTCCTCCACTTTCCATGCTCCACTGACCAGTTCATTCCTTGTTAGAGCTGCAGTGAACTGGAGAGATAGCTGATCTTCTGAAGACGGAAAGATGAACTACCTCAAGAAGATTTCTCTGACAGCACTAACGTAGCTTGAAAACCAAGAAAATTTATAGATTCCCAGACAAAAGAAATTATTTTAGGATAAAGTTAGGCCTGCAAACTCAGCTAGTTTATATCCGGAAAATACATTCTCTATTTTGCATCCATCCGCAAATCTCTGTACAATCCTGTTGCATTTTTGTCTACAAACATTTTCCTTTTGAGATATTTGTGGCTTTTATGGAGTAATACTCATAGGGTAAAAACAGACATAAGGGTGGTGAGGTGCCTCCCCAGCCTGCCCCAGGGAGAAAATCGCACCCACCACTCCCTGGCACAGAACAAATAGGACTCTGGTCCCCTGGTGGCTGGAGAGCCGTCCCACCGTCCACATGCCCTGGGAGGGCTGAGGAAGCAAATACACAACCAGGAAACCAGCCCTTCTCCCAGCACCCCGCCCTCCACTACGACGGTCAGATATGACAAACTGGGGGCAAAAGAAGCTGCAACAGCTGCTTCCACCCACCCTCCACAGTACTCGGAGAGGACAGGGACAGAGGACAAGGAAACAGCCCCTGGCATCCATGATGGCACACGGAGGTGCCATCCAGTCACAGGGAGAACCAGTTGCCACCCACTGAAATCCAGCTGTGGGGAGCAAAGCACTCACACCATGGATTGCACGGGAAGAAAAGAGGAAAGCAGAAGGGAGACATATGAAAACAGCTCATGCGCCCCAAATAACCAGTCCCCAGCAGGCTGCCAGTGCAGTCCCGCCCACATGCTGCACACAACACTGGTCACAGATCACACTCGCTGGTGGTCCATACGGCACAGTTCCAATGGGGGTTGTGGCAGCTGGCGAGCTGAGGGTGGGCAAGCACCCTCCCACTAGAGGTTACTCGCAGCGACAGGCAGTCCAAAGCTCAAAGTTCCTGCTGCTGGGGGGCGGGGGTTGGGAAGCCAGCTCCCTCCACATTAACCCCCTTTGATGAATGCCCCTCCGGTAGACCCTTGTAATCATATGCTGAATCACCATATAGTGGGGGTCAAAAGAATCACTACAGACCAGAGTCTAGTGGACTTCATTCAGGGCATTGAGCTCGGCTGCACTGGGCTCCTCATGCAAGTAGGGAGCCATTGGTGGACCACCAAGGAAGTTCTGCTCCATCATCCAATCAAACCTCTGCACATGGCCCCTTGCCCTCAGCAGGGCAGTGGCAAAGGAAAGCAGTAGAGAGGGACCCTCCCCTCCCCCCAGCCTCACCACATTAAGTTAAAGGCAGGGAAGCTCACGAATCTCCTGCAAAGCCATGTTTTTGTTTGCATCACACAGTCCCATCACCCCCAAGGGGGTGGTCCAGCAGGCCCCAACATTTGGAAGCCCAGCTCAGCTGCGCTTTCCTCGTATTCCAGCCCGGCCACACGGTGACCCAGCATTTGCATGTAGTGCCTCACAAGTCCATAGCCAGCCATCCTGCAAGATGTCAGCCACACACATGACTGGCTACCTGTACATGTACAGGGGCCACAATGGGTTTATCGATGCAGAGGAAGCATTCAAGGAGGCCCATGTAGGGGTGGGTTTTGCAATGAAGTCATTGTCCTTGACCATACGACCATAAGACCATAGGAACAGAAGGAGTGCCATGCTGGGTCAGACCCAGATCCTGTCTCTGACAGTGGCTAGCTACAGTAGCCTGAGAGACGTACAGGTAGCCAGGTGTTTGAGCCCCAACTAGTAAGCATTTATGGCTCTATCCTCTAAGGCTTTACCTAGTTTCTGTTTGAAGCTAGTTATGGTGCTGGCTTTCACTGCCTCCTCTGGCAATGAGTTCCACAGCGGTATTGTCCACTGAGTGAAAACTTTTGTTTGTTTTGTTTGTTTTGTTTGTTTTGAATCTGCTGCCATTTCAGCAGAGCAAGGCCATGTCGGAAAGGGGGGAGGGGGGATTAAGCTCTCCACCCCATTTCTCTCATGGCCCTGCCCCCTATGGAATGGCTATGTCAGAAAGGGCAACCACAGTCCTTTTGCCCTGCCTCCTGCCAGCATGATCCCGCCCCCTTCAGGTCAAAGGCTGTGGGGAAATGGCAACTCCGCCATCTCAACCAGTGTGCTCATGCCTCTCCAGCAAATAAAATGTATACTTAAGTATTCCTGCTTAAGACACTCAGTGAGTGAACACCCACCTGAATTAATGTTCAGATTTGTAACCTCTTGCAGTACTGAACTCTAAACAAAATAACTTCCTCTTCATTTTTTATTTTTTTTAAGAATGTCCAAATATCTCATTTTCTGAAATTTTCTAGGGATGTTTGGTCACACTCTTAATATTAAGTTTCTACTTGTGTTTATATAGGATTAAAAATTGTTTATAAATGCTGTAATAAATGGTTATTTAATACTTAAGAGGTCATAATAAAATAAAACCAGCCAATGAGGCTGCGTTCAGACATCATAACCACCATGGTCTCAGTGACAGCAACATGAATCTCTTTTGAATTTACCATGTGATGGCATTTTTGTGACATCTGAATGCACTTAACATGTGGTAAGACTTGGGTAGTCTGTGACAAAGGGGCCCCAACATGATGCTGTTGCTAGTATTACCATGTGACAGATCCCTTCAGACATCGCAAAAAAATGCCACCACATGGTAAATCTGAGGGAAATCTATGGTGCTGCCTCTGAGGCCTGTGGTAATTGTAATGTCTGAATGCAGTCTTTGTTGCTTATTGCCATTGTTCTACTGTCTTTTTTAACATTAGTAAAGGACACAAACCCTCGCTAATGGTGAATTTTCTTGGGGAAAAAAAGAGGAAGTTGCTTCCTTGTATCCAAGGATCTTCGAGATGACTTTGTACATTCTCACAAGGGGATTTCCTGGATCCACGTGAAAGACACATAGAAAGAGCACATTGACAAGGGAGAGGGGGAAATTATGGGGAGCAGGGAACTCTAAATGAGTGCACACAGGGGGGACAAAGTCATGCAGAGTGAGGTCGTATCCGAGCGGCCTGGCTGTCCCCACTGGGACTGTGGGGGTGGGAAGGAGGCTGAGTGCAGGCAGTGCTTCCCAGCTTCTCGTGACTGGGGAGGGGAAGCAAGCACAGTTGAGGTTGTTGCACCCTCTGGGCAGCTGCTGAGTGTGGACGGAGGGCTGGTCAGCAGCAGAAACCTCACTCCTCTCTTTTCCTCTCAGGCAAGCTTCCTCACCAACCTGGTGAGGGAGATGGTTTCTGGCCCCCTGCTTAGGAGCAAGACAAATGTGGCTTCGGTTTTGCAGGAAGTTACAAGACAAACCCAAGCCAGCCACTCTGTGGGTTGAACTCTATGATCGTTCACTGGAAGTAACAGCAAGCACACTAACACAATTACGTACACTTCACTTTGGTAATTAGGCACCCGAGACATCCGTGCAACCAAAGAGGAGTTAATGGGAGGCTAAGAGGTCACCGTTGTGTCTATAGGGAGTGGGACCCAATGTCTTTATCATGTTTATAATATCTATTAGTAATCAATTCTTCATATGCCATTTACAAATAGAAAATTACTACATAGTATGAATGAGGAATGCTTTGGGGTATCTGTCTGAAGACAGTACCATTGACTCCCAGGCGAGCTATTGGCCTGTCTCTGACCTTCTCTTTTTAGAGAAGGTTATTGAATGGGGGTTGCTTGTCAGCTGCATGCACATCTGGACCGTATCAGTTTTCTAGATCCTTCGCAGTCTGGTTTTCACCCGTGTTATGGCATGGAGACTGCACTTGTGGCCTTGGTCGATGACCTCCAAGTGGAGTTGGATAAGGGCCATTCGACTCTTCTGGTTCTGCTCGATCTCTCAGCTGCATTTGACATAATGAACCATGAGGTGCTGGTAACTCACATGCAGGACCTGGCTGGGTTGGATGGAATGGTTTTATGATGGTTCCAGTCCTTCCTAGCAGGTAGATCTCAGCGGGTGAGTCTGGGAGATTAGACATCTTCTTCCAGGGATCTCCCTTGTGGGGTCCTGCAGGGCTCTATTCTGTGCCCCCCACTTGTTCAATGTGTATATGCAGCCATTGGGAGAGGTTGTACGTAGATGGGGTGTTCGTTGTCATCAGTATGCTGATGACACGCAACTATACCTGTCTTTTTCATCAAACCCAGGTCCTGCAGTCTTGGTGCTTTTCCAGTGCTTGACAGCTGTGGCAGACTGGATGAGGTCGAGCTGATTGAAATTGAATCCCAACAAGATGGAGGTGATGCTCATTGGCGGGTCTGATGAGGGATTGTTACCTGTTATTGACTGGTTTTGCCCCGTGTTGACCCCCCATGGGGGGGGGGCTTATTGTTTTGTTGCCTTCTCTTTTAATGTGTTGCTTTAGTTTTATTCTTTTATTTGTTTTATGATGTAAGCTGCCCTGAGCTGCCTGGAGCAGGAGGGGCGGGTAAAAAACTGTTTAATAAATAATAAATAATAACGTGTCCGTGATAGGCCACAAGATGGTGCCAGCCATGAGGTAAAACCTAAAATGTCCACCCACAGGAAGAGGAAATAGGTAGGCGGAGTTACCTGTATAAAGGAGAGGCAAGCAGAAAGCTAACGTCTGTCTGCTCTGAGACACTGAAGAGTGCACATTGTGGCTAGAGCCTGGAAGAAACCTGCAGGAAGGAGACCTTGAAGCTGGAAGTGAGTTGCTGATAGCCATCCAGGGGACTGTTGCCTGGCTAGGCTTAGCTTATACTAGAGACTGTAAGTTGATGTGCTGAGATTGGCCAGAGGCTTGATGCCTGGTTTGGGATTGAGATGTAAATAAACCGCATGCTGATTTTACAAAGTGACTGCTTGACTGATCTGGGCCCGAACCTGCAAAGAGTCACACAGGGTGACATGGAACCCGGCTACATCTGGTGGAGAATGCGGGCATGTCTTGCTGGCTACCACACCAGTGTTCCCCAAAGGTGGTAAGATCCTGAAGCAGAAGTGTAGAGGATTGCGCCCAGCGCCAGAGAAGAGCAAAAAGCAGTGAGGTGTAAAGGAGCTCACCCAAGGACAGTGGCTCAAGTAGGGCTGGAACCAGGAGGCTTGCCCCAACCCCCACAGAACGATGTGGATCCTGGTGAGGCGAAAACTGACAGTAGGAGGACTGCACCCTTGGAGGAGCCAAGCTTTCAACCTTTGTAGCTGGGTAGAGCCAGATCTATGGCAACCGGGTATGGACTGGAGAGAGCCACAAACCCTATCAGCGAGACAGACAGCAGAGGAGAACAGGTACCGGGTGTTGTCAGTTGGGGAACCCTGAAACAATGTTACTGTTGTGGGCAATGGGGACACTTGAGTAAATAGTGCCCTTATATGCCAGAGAAAGCTACCAAGACTCTGGGATACCAGAGAGAGAGTTTGTATGGGGCTTGGAGCCAGGACTGTAGATGGCCAGGACACTGTTGGGCTTGTGGAATTGAAGGGCATGTTGAAAGAAACTGCCCTGGTAGAAAATTCCAGAGGAATTGCTGGGAGTGTAATGAGGAGGGGCATATAAAAAGAGGCTGCCCTTACAACAGAAATAGAAGTTGTTGGACATGTAATAGCCCAAACCACCTGCAAAAAGACTGCCCAGAGAGAGGGAGCGGGCAGGAAAAAAGAGTGGGATAATAAGAAAGAGGATACAGTGAAGAGAACTGGTCCTGTAAAGAAAGCACAGAGGGGAAAGCAAAGAGACCCAGACTGATTTGTTTAAGGAGTAACTAGAGGCCTTGAGTAAAGGGATGGTCATAATGACAAGCTCCATGAAAGAGATAGTGCAAGAAAACAAATCTCTGAAGAAACCGGTTGAAAAGTTAAAAGAGGCTGAAGGGTATAAAGAGAGAATAGAGATTACTGAGGCAAAGATAGAAAAACCCAAAGGTACTGTAGATGAATATGAGAAACTAGAAGAAGAGGAAGATTTAATACCATTCCTTGAGACAGAGGAAGCAGAAGGTTTAATGGTGAAGTTAGATCTATTAAGGTTGCAAAAAGCAAGGGCAGATAAAGAAATAGAGGTGCTTAGAGCAGCCTTGGAAGAGAGAGGAAATTACAGAAAACCCTTTTTATAATGGGGAAAAGAGGATAGATTCCCTAAATTGGTGCTCAAAGGTGGGTCGGAAGGCATGAACTGACTGGGTGCCAGAGGAACAGAAAGAAAGGCTGGCTTGGCTGGTATATAATGACACTAAACAGAGATGGGGAAAGAAATAAGACAAAAAGCCTAGTAAAACCTGGGAAAGGAATTCTCTTTGAAGGTGGAGGGGAACCATGGGCAAAGACTGCCATGGTAATAGTTAAAGGTTGTAGGAAACCTGAACTGCAAATGAAGCCCTGGGAAAAATGTTAAGGTTAATGATGTTAGTAACTGAGGGGTTATAATACAGGAACAATACTCTTCTAAGGGTCCCAGGGCTGAGAGGTATGGAGAGAAGGGTGGGCCTGCCTCCCACCCCAGTAGCAATAAATATTAAAGGATCAAAAAGAGCTGAAGGTAGCTCTATTACTAAATGGTAAAGCCTGGCAGGGGAGGTTCGCAGGCTATATTCATAATATAGGCTAAGAAATGAGCTGAAGGAAACTCTATTGAATGTCAAAACCTGAGCTAAAGGAAGCTTAAGTAACACTAAGAATAATCTGAAGGAAGTTCTAGTGAAAAATATACAAAATGGTGGATAAATATGTCAACTGTAAACCCTGGGAAGGGGATAGTATTTGTGTTGCTGATTGTTTGCATTCTGACCTGTATAGGTCTTGAGAGTCCCAGGATGGGAGTGTTCGGAAGGCATGGTAAAATGGGGATTGACGGAAAACTTACAAGGTTGTAAGCCAAATGGAAGATTGCCTCCTTGGTAAGGAAACCCTACTAAAGACTGTGAGCCTGGTGGAGGATTGTCTCCCAGGTAGGAAAAATGAGTTGAAGGAAACTCTATAATAAGGAAGACCCGGTGGTACAGGCCTGGCTATAAGGGGTGAAGTGGAGGCCTGGAGGGCATTAAAGCTGCTCCAAGTGGCTTAGGTGAGAAGGGCGGGGTAAAAATACTATTAATAAATTAAATATAATAAATAAACATTTTATGTGCTGGCTGTTGCTGCCACAGGTGGCACCACTCAGCACTTTCCCTCTCCGCAGCCCTGGCTCTGATGTAAAGGGTGTGTGTGTGCCACAGCCTTCACTGGCTGTGACCGGGGGGGTCCTTTTCATCAGAAAAGGACCCCTGCTTCCTTTTCGTCAGAAGCAGCGCGCTCCTCTTGCAGCAGCTTCGCAGCGATTGGCTGTGAAGCTGCTACAAGAGGAGAGAGTGGTGGTGGTGGTGCAGGAAACAGCCGTCAGAGCATGGGAACGCTGCTTCTGAAGGAAAGGGGTCACAGCCAGGGAAGAAGCCTCCTCTGGCTGTGCCCCCCCCCCTCCATCAGATGTAGTGCTCAATCAGCTGTGAAGCTGCTGCAAAAGGAGAGAGCAGGGTGCAGGAAGGACTTTCTCCTCTTGCAACTTCTTCACTGTAGAGTGCTCTCTAGCAGCCATGCTAAGAGTGACTCTATGATGCTGGTAGACCAGGATGCGGGCAAGGCTGTGGGCAAAACGGAGAGATGGGAGGAGGATGCGTGGGCGAATATGCACTGGCCCGCACAGTGGACCTGCAATATCTTGGATGATGCCATGAGTGGGGGGTGCAGGTGAACATCTGGCGAACACCTAATAGATGGGCAGGTGAACATCCACCTGGTGAGTGCTAATGTGGGCTATTGTCTTTTCACTCACTGATAAGCTGTTTGGGGTCAGCAGTGCCTCTCTCCCATCCACCTGTGGTGCAAGTGCAATGTGGAGCATGAGGTGTGATTGGAGGTACTCCACTCACCTTACTGTGCAAGAGTTTCAAGACAGAACCAGACACTCATAGGGCATCCTTCCAATTCTACAGTTACATGATTCTAAGCCAGATGATTGGATTTGCACTGCAGGGGGAGGAAGGTGGAGATGTAGCAACAACAACAAAATAATGTAGCAAAAGACTAAAGGCTAGCCCTGTTTTGGAACAGGATAGTAGCATCATGGAACAGAAAACCCATCTGGTAAATTAGATACATTTAATTCATTCACTGCTGTTTGCTCCTGTGTTTTAAAAGGACCCATGTCCTTCAGCCTCATGACATCGGCTCCATCAATAGATTTGATTGTGTGTGAACCCAGTGGTTAACTAGTGAATACTGGGTGGGTAATGCACTTCTTTGAAAATGTGCAGGGTCCTTCCTCAGGCTGACTTGTTGCATGCCCAAAGAAGGGCCCTGTCCCCTGTGCAGTTTGAAAGCTTGCATTATTATTATTATTATTTTATTATTAGCATTTATATAGCGCCAGCGATGTACCTGGGGCTTTACAAAAAATAAGATAGACACGGTTCCTGCCTGAGAGCTTACAATCTAAAGGTGCATATTCTACCAATAGTAGTTGGTCCAATAAAAGATATAATTCTGAACCACTTTGTCCCTAGGACCAACATGGCAACTACTCTCTCTCTCTCTTTGGGCTACTGGGGAATTTTCAGGTTGTTTCCAATAATTAGATAGCAAACAGTTAAGGAATATATAAAAATTCATTTTTTTAATGTTTCCCTTGCTATATAACAAAGTGTTGCCATTATCTCTCCTCCTAAGAACAGCAGTTGATTAAAATTGTTTGACTTTTCAGTTTTTCCTTTTGAGATTTTTGTGGCTTTTTAGGAGTAATACTCCATAGGCAAGGATGTATTTTTTTTTATTGTTATGACAGATTTCATAAGTTTCATGAAATTATCCAAAGTCACATAGTATGTAGTTTCCACTAATATCCCCCTTTCTGGAGATTGTGTAAATATTCATTTTTAGTACTTTAAAATACAGCAAACATTTGTTTTACTGGTGCACTGCCTGTCACATGACATTTAGTTTAGTTTTTCTTGTAAACGATTAAACATATGGTACAGCTTTTGTTTAAAATGACCTCAGCCGGAAACGCCATTATGATCTGTTGTATTCTTCTCTGAAGTGACTAAAGCTGGCCACTGTCAGAGACCAGATGCTGAGTTTGATGGACCCATTGGTCTGACCCAATATGGCACTTCTTATGTTCTTATGAATTGAAACCAGTGGCATCTAAGATGTGTTTCTGCTAATATTGCTCTTAGTTTTTCAGTATGCAAGAACACTTGTATAATAAGGGGAAAATGTTGAATATGTCAGGGCTATTTTTCTGCCTTAATGCTATTCTGTATAATTGTGAACTATCTACAGTAGGGCTGGGACATCAGGGCAATTACCGGGTACCAAATTTACCGGTTACCGGATTTTTAAAAACCAGATTTCCGAATTTGTGTACCGGTTTACCGGTACCGGATTTGTTCCATTGATTTCAATGGGGAACTGTCCCAATTGAAATCAATGGGAAAAAACACAAAAAACCTCCCACCTCCCCCTCCCAGGCTGTGTGGGTGGAAGGGGGGACACCCC
>QEPC01011796.1:3947778-3974326 GCA_003113815.1 Sphenodon punctatus | reverse complement strand
GACTGCACACTGGTGGCAGGACCCAGAGGCAGCGCTTGGCAGTGGCAGGAGGGGTCCTGAAGCAGGGTATAGGTGGGCCCTGCTTCAGGCACAAGTCATGGACAGCTCCCACACCTCAAGGAACCTCGAGGCAGCCCTGGCCACCATGGTGAGGGAGTGGGTCACGCCAGGTGCGACCTTCACCAAGTGGTGTATGGTCACGGACACGTGGCCAATATCATAAAGGCAGTCTGTGACGGGGGCTTCGCAAGCATCCGTTGCGCCGCACACACCCTCAATCTTGTGGTGAAGGACGCTCTGGGCTTGGGGGAGAAGGGGATTGAGCCAGGCACCCTTAGCTCCCTGGTTGAATGGGGGAGGAAGCTGGTGGGGTTCTTCAGCAGCAGCGTTAAGGTCAGCGAGCTCTTCCGGGAGAAGCAGGGCAAGCAAGGGTCCCCAGTGCACAAGCTCATCCAGGATGTCTCCACCAGGTGGAATTCCACCTTCCTGATTCTCGAGCAGCTTTTTGAGCAAAAAGCCGCCCTGCATCAGGTGGAACTGGAGACAGACATTGAGGCACCTCCAGGGTACAACAGGGAGGAATGGGAGATGATTGCTCAGATGGTCTTCGTCCTGAGACAATTCCTGGCTGTGACGGAGAAAGTGAGCAGCTCCACCACCACCCTCAGCCAGGTGACCCCTCTGGTCCATAGTCTCCAGAGGAGCCTGGATGAGATTCTCGCGGGGAGGGATTGTGACCCTCTGGGCAGGAAGATCTCTGATGAGACGCATGACCTGGCACGGAAGCTGAAGGCGGGGTTTAGTGCGAGCTTTGATGAGATCCTGCGCCGGGAGGAATATGTCCTGGCAACCATGCTGGAGCCCAGGATTAAGGGCAGCATGGCACGAGAGACAGAAGTCTGTGGTCTCCAGAAGGGTACGCTGGTGCAGAAGGTCTGGCAGGCAGAGCGGGCCATGTAGCAGGACACCCCTGGGGATGGTGGGAGTGGGAGCAGCGACCCCTTCCAGCCATCTGGGTCTAGCCCTGCCCCCAGCCCTAGTGGTAGCAGCTGCACCAGCAGCAGGATGAGCAGCAGCAGCACCCCTACTAGTGCCAGCAGCTCCTCCTGTGTGCAGTCCACTCTAGGGAGCATGGGGCTGAGGGCAGTGGGGCAAGTGGTGCCCACCCAGAACTACCAGAGCGAGTATGATGGCACCTCAGCTGCAATGGAGACCTACCTGGAGGAGGACCCATGCATTGATCCCAGCAGCGATCCCTTGGCCTACTGGGTTGGCAAGACCAACGTGTGGCTGGCCCTGTTGAAAGTGGCCAAGGGTATCCTGTCCTGCCCACCAACCAGTGTCCCCAGTGAGAGGGTGTTCTCCATGGTGGGGGACATTTGCTCCCCGCACCACCTGAGACTGGGGGCCAAGTTTGTGGAGCAGTTGCTGTTCCTGAAGGTGAACCTTCCGCTGCTGGGATTCCCCGAGCTGCCCCTGGACAAGGAGTGATGGTGCAGTGGCACATGCCATCCCATGCCAGGGGCAGTCTTGGAATGGGGCTCCTCCTCAGTCTGGGCTAGGGCTACTGCTCCTGTGCTGCTGAGGTGCTGTCCCGCCCTCCCAATGCCTGGCACCCGCCCTGCCTCTCTCTCTGCCTCTCTGCCTCTTTCTCTCGCATACTAGATGGCCTTGACCGCCTTATCTGACTGACCTGATGATGCAGGATGGCATTGGGAAACAAACTGTAAGCCTGCCAGCCGGCCTATGGCTAGCTACACGATCTCGGCCCGCCTATGTGACACTGACTGGTTCTCACTCTTGTGCTGCACAGTCTTTGCTAGCCTATCTCAGTGCCCTGCTGCCAGTGTCCCAGCCTGCCCACCCTACTGCCTCTCATGCCAACTGCCTGTCTGCCCGCCCAGCTTGCCGCCAAACTCAAAGTATGCCTCAGTCCACCTTCCTGCCTCCCATGCCAAGGTGCCTGTCTGCCCACTCAGGTTGCCTAGCTCAAAGCCTGGCCAAGCCCGCCTTCCCTACTGCCTCTCATACCACGCTGCCTGCCCGCCCGCCTGCCCAGGTTGCAAAGCTTTAACCCTGCCTCAGTCTGCCTGCCTTCTGCTCATGCTGCGCTGCCTGCCAACCTGCCTATGTGGTCTAGATCAAGCCTGCCTCAGCCTGCCTGCCTCTCATGCCACGATGTCCGCCCATCTGCCCAGGTGGCCTAGATCAAAGCCTGCCTCAGTCTGCCTGCCTCTCATGATACAGTGCCTGTCTGCCTACCCTGGCAACCCTGGGTGATGTGCACCACTGGTCTGGTAATCCCGCTGCTGCTGTCTGCTGGTCCATGGTTGTTCTGCCCTGGCCAATCCAAATGTGCCCACACAATCCTGCTGCTGCTGTCTGCTGCTGTATGGGAGCTATTCCCTGACAAATCCCACAATCCTGGATCCATGGGTGCTGTGTACAGGCAAATCCTGCTGCTGCTGTCTCTGCTGTTCCACAGGTTCTGTGCCCGGGCAACCCAATGTCTGCTGCTGCTACTGCCGATGCTGCCTCTACTGTCTGTGCCACGGGCCCTGTGCCCGGGCAATCCAATGTCTGCTGCTGCTGCCAATGCCGCCCATGCTGTCTGTGCCATGGGTTCTGAGGCCCGTCATTCCACTCACAAAGAGCCATCATTCAACTGCATCAAGAAACAGTCACTCCAGCCCCAGGACCCACCGTCAGGGTTCTGGGACTAAGTTACTGGCAGGGAGGGCTGTGGCCAATACCTAGAAGCTGCCACTCTAGCTCCGGGACCCACTGTCATGGGTCTGGGGCCATCATTCCTCGCACGGAGGCCATGCCTTCCCACCGCATCAAGAAACAGCCACTCCAGCCCCAGGACCCGCCGCCAGGATTCTGGGGCCAAGTTACAGGCAGGGAGGACTGTGGCCATGTCAGTGAACGCTACCGCCGGCGTCGAAGCCATTGTGCAGGCAGCACCCGGCAGCTATCACCCCGGGCGCAGAATCCATCCCCCACACCAGCAAGAGCCGTGAGATTGCCCCAACAGCAATCAAAGGCGCAGCCACAGCCGGGGGGAAAAGGGGTGGAGCCCATAATGGAGCCACGACGCTCTGCACGTATCTGCGCAGCAAAGGGGGCGGAGCCAAGCAGGTAAGAGGGTACGGGACTGGCTCAGCGTTGCTGGAGATCAGCTCGCTGTGAGATCGGCCCCCTTGCTGCTTGGATATTATTGCTTGTGTTACTGAGGATTTAGCCTACTGTTGAAAGTGAAGTGTGGATTGGAGCGACTGTGACTGCATGTGTGAGTGAGTAAACGGTGAGTGCGTGTATTGTTCTGTGGTGGGGGTGTGGTACGGGACTTAGGGCACTAACGCATCCCCTCTTGTCGGGCCCTCCCTTCCCCCCTCATCCGGAGTGTGCGCTAATTCCTTCCCTGTGTCCCGAGGTATTCTCCCCTTCTAGCCCTCACAATCCTCCACCGTTCTTCTTACCCTTTGGGCACATTCAGGTAACTGGGTGGTTGAGGGCACGAAAGAGGGTGTGGTTGTGCGGGGGCTGCCTCAGGGCGTTCTACCTCCCCCCCCTATGATCTGACGTTGCTCCACTTGGAGTATTAAAGCCACACAAGATCCTGAGGGGTTGTTTTCCTTTACCTTGTGAGAGCAGCCCCTGGAGTGCTAGGGCAGGAGTGCGAGAGCCCGGAGGGAAAACCTGTCATATAGAGCTAGGTCCATATTTCTCCCCTCCTAGTTCCCCGTCCCTGACAGTATCTCCGGCCTTTAATATGGACCTTGCTGAGAAGTTAGAGGAATTAACACGGTCCATGCAATCCCTTGCTATGGAAGTTCGGGATATTAAAGAAACCCAAAGGCAGGGGGCAGCAGGGGGACTCGAAGCCTCTATTGTTAGCCCTATGGAGGATGAGGAACTTGAATCCTTAGAGGAATTAAAAAGGGGGGAAAAAGAACCCAAACACCCCCCCATTGCCAGGTTTAGTGGGGATAAGAAAAAAATTCAAGGGTTTGTAGCCCTTTGCAAGCTGGCCTTCCAACTCCAGCCACGCACCTATCGGTTAGATGCCACCAAAGTGGCATTTATAATTGGGCATTTGGAGGGTCTTGCCCTTGAGTGGGCAACCCCCCTCCTCATAAAGGATAGCTCCTTGCTTAAAGATTATAAAAAATTCTTAAGGGAATTTCAATTCCTGTTTGATTATCCCCATCGGGCTAAAGATGCAAAGAGTGCTATTCTAGTCTTTTGCCAAGGAAAGGACCCCCTTCTCGAATATATTACCCATTTCCAGCACTTAGCAGTAGAAGTAGACTGGCCAGACAATGTTCTTAAGGTGCTTTTCCGTAAAGGTCTTAGTGATGAACTTAAGGATCAGCTTGCGCTTACAGCGCTACCCGCTACTTGGGCAGAATTAGTTAACCTCACATGCCAGATAGATGAGTGATTAACGGAACGAAGGAGGGAGCGCAAACAGGAGGGGAACCGCCCATGGCCCCCGCGTGTACCAATTGTCCCCCTAGGTCGTATGGACACCCCTAAGGGGGACGAGCCAGAGCCAATGCAGATTGGGGCTTCTAGGGGCCCGTTGACAATGCAGGAGAAGGAGCGAAGGAAAACAGAACACTTGTGTTTCTATTGCGGGGCTTTAGGTCATTTTGCAAGGCAATGCCCCCAATTACCTCCCTCCCGAAAGGTGCCGGGAAACGGGAGGGGCCGGGATGGCCAGGGGACGTCCCGATAGCGGTCCAGCATGTCCCTGGGGTAATGGGAGACAAAACGACTACCAGTAACGAGGGTAAACGTTTCCGAGTCCCCGTTACCATAGAAGTGTCAAGATCACATTCCCTTGTTGTCTCGCCCTTGTGGATTCAGGAGCGTCAGGAAATTTTATTGATGGAGGATTTGTACAGAAATACGAGATCCCCACAGTGACCACAAACCAGCCCAAGACTGTTTATGCTATCGATGGGTCCCCTCTATGTTCAGGTCCGGTGGTTTCTTCCACTACCCCCTTAAAGTGTACCATGGGGAGGCACCAAGAAACATTGTGTTTTGATGTCATTCAGACCCCCGTTTTTCCCCTTGTTCTGGGGATTCCGTGGCTTTGTGTCCATAATCCGGTCATCGATTGGTCCCAAACGATACATACCTTTCATTCCCCCTTGTGTGAGTCCCAACACATAGTGGCTTCACCCTTTATTAAACCCCCTATCCTCGCCAATGTCACTGTGTCGCCGCCCCTGGCCTTCCCTTCGGAGTATCAGGATCTAGAAGAGGTATTCAAAACACAAGAAGCTCTAGAACTCCCCCCACATAGAGCATATGACTGCTGCATTGATTTATTACCCGGTACCATGCCTTCTTATGGCAGAATTTATGCCTTGTCCACACCTGAACTATGCACCTTGAAGGACTATATAACCGATAATCTTGACAAAGGTTTCATTCGACCCTCCTCGTCCCCAGCCGGGGCACCCTTGTTCTTTGTGCCTAAGAAGGATGGGGGGGGTTACGTCCATGTATTGACTACAGAGGTTTGAATGCAATCACTGTTAAAAACCGTTATCCGTTACCCCTTATTACGGAACTATTAGATAGGCTTCAAGGGGCCTCGATATTTACCAAACTTGATCTCTGAGGAGCATATAACCTTCTTAGGGTTAAGGCCGGGGATGAGTGGAAAACCGCCTTTCGGGCTAGGTACGGCCTCTTTGAGTATTTAGTGATGCCATATGGCTTAGCCAATGCCCCGGCAGCCTTTCAGCATTTTATAAATGACATCTTTCGCGATATTTTAGATATCTATGTAGTAGCATAGTTAGACGACATCCTAATCTACTCCCAGGGATATAAAGAACATGTACAACATGTTCGGTCTGTTTTAAAACGTCTGCGAGAAAATCGGCTGTATTGTAAAATGGAAAAATGCGTATTTCATCAAACCACTGTTCCTTTTTTAGGATTTATTGTTTCCCCACAAGGCATAAAAATGGATCCTGCTAAAGTCCATGCCATTAGAATATGGTCACCTCCAACGGCGGTAAAACCCCTCCAAAGATTTTTGGGAAGTGCCAATTATTATAGGCAATATATTCCTAACTATGCCTACCTAACAGCCCCCCTCACGCGTTTACTCAAAAAGGGACAACCTTACATATGGGCGACAGAACAACAACGAGCATTTACCAACCTGAAACAAACCTTCATGCAAGCCCCTATTTTGCAACACCCTAACTTTTCTGCTCCCTTTATCGTTGAGACTGATGCTTCAAACGTCACGATTGGGGCGGTGCTGTTACAACATAAGCCAGAGGAAGTCTTACCACTGCCAAGTGCCTTTTTTTCTTGACAGCTAACACCAGCCGAAAAGAATTACACCATATTGGATAGGGAACTTTTAGCCATAAAAGCAGCCTTCGACGCATGGCGACATTATCTAGAGGGGGCATCACACCCCATTCAGGTGATAACTGACCATAAAAATCTAGTATTCCTGCAAACAGCCCGTATTGCAAATGCCCGACATGCCAAGTGGGCCCTCTTCTTCTCTTGGTTCTCGTTCCAGATCATATACCGAGCAGGCAAGAACAACACCTTAGCCGATGCCCTATCTCAAAGCTATGAGCTATGGAGGAACCGGCGCGTAAGGGGGATCTTCTATTAAACAAAGAAGCCTTCGCAACTGCAAGTATGACTCTCCCCTACTTTAAACGACTAGCTGCGCAAGATCCAGGAATTAGGGAGATGACAGGAGAGGAGGACCACGCAAAATTGAAAACCCGTGGACAAGCCGTCGTAGTGCCGCAAGCCGCCCGCGCTGCCATTCTTTGGACCCATCATGATGCCCCACTGGCAGGACATCCCGGGCAATGGCGAACCTTACAACTAATACAACAGCATTTCTGGTGGCCTTCAATCATCCAGGATACGCGAGCTTATGTACAAGGCTGCAAAACTTGCTGTCGTACCAAGGTACCCAGACGGGCCCCCATAGGACTCCTTCAGAGTACGCCCTTGCCCCAAGGGCCCTGGCAAAGAGTAAATCTAGATTTTATTGTCGAGTTACCCCCATCACAAGGGTATACAACAATCCTCGTTGTAGTGGACCAGTTTACAAAAATGGGCCATTTCATCCCATGCAAAGGGCTACCTACAGCCCCGCAAACAGCGCAGCTGTTATTGCAACACGTCTTTAAACTTCATGGTCTGCCCCAAACTATCATTTCAGACCGAAGTTCACAATTTATTGCCCGTTTTTGGCGTGCCTTGTTTACATCCCTCGACGTCCACCTTGCCCCTACAACCGCCTACCATCCCCAAGCCAACGGGCAGGTCAAACGGGTAAACCAGGCGTTGGAACAATATTTACGCTGCTATACAGACTACCTACAAGACGATTGGGCGGCTCAGTTACCTCTTGCAGAGTTTGCCTTCAACAATGCCCCTAATGCCTCTATTGGGATGTCACCCTTTTTTGTCACTTTCGGCTTTCATCCCCGACTAATCTTTCCCGAACTACCCTCCACAAGGGTCCCCGCGGCGGGCGCCCTACTTCATCAACTTCATACCAATCATGCCCTAGCTCGTACGATGCTTCTAAAAGCACGACAACAGTACAAACGCTTTGCTGATCATCATCGCTTACCAGCTCCCCAGTTCGCAGTCGGCGACCTTGTGTGGGTTGATCGTCGCCACTACCCGACCTCCCGTCCGTCAGCTAAGCTTGATGATAAGTACATTGGACCATTTCCAATTTCTCAACAAGTAAACCCCGTTACTTATAAAGTCATATTGCCTCCCCACGTGCATTGCCATCCCGTCTTCCATGTCTCCTTATTAAAACCCTACCATCCTCCTCTTTTTACAGATCCAACTCCACCACCTCCTGTTCCTGCTATCCCCGATATTTCTGAATATGAAGTCCAACGTATCCTTGATTCAAAAAAAATACGGGGACTCGTTCACTATCTGGTAGACTGGAAGGGTTATGATAAGTCGGAACACTCATGAGAACCTGCTAATCATATTCATGCTCCACGCCTCCTTCGTTCCTTCCATGCTCGTTTCCCCCTTAAGCCTGGATGGTACCCCCTGGGGAGGGGGGGCCTTGGGGGGGTGCTGTCAGTGAATGCTACCGCCAGCATCGAAGCCATGGTGCGGGCAGCACCCGGCAGCTATCACCCCGGGCGCAGAATCCATCCCCCACACCGGCAAGAGCCGTGAGATTGCCCCAACAGCAATCAATGGCGCAGCCACAGCCGGGGGGGAAAGGGGTGGAGCCCATAATGGAGCCACGACGCTCTGCACGCATCCACGCGGCAAAGGGGGTGGAGCCAAGCAGTTAAGAGGGCACGGGACTGGCTCAGCGTTGCTGGAGATCAGCTCGCTGTGAGACCGGTCCCCTTGCTGCTTGGATATTTTTGCTTGTGTTACTGAGGATTTAGCCTACTGTTGAACGTGAAGTGTGGATTGGAGCGACTGTGACTGTGTGCGTGAGTGAGTGAACGGTGAGTGCGTGTATTGTTCTGTGGTGGGGGTGTGGTACGGGACCTAGGGCACTAACGCTTCCCCTCTTGTCGGGCCCTCCCTTCCTCCCTGATCCGGAGTGTGCGCTAATTCCTTCCCTGTGTCCCGAGGTATTCTCCCCTTCTAGCCCTCACAATCCTCCACCGTTCTTCTTACCCTTTGGGCACATTCAGGTAACTGGGTGGTTGAGGGCACGAAAGAGGGTGTGGTTGTGCGGGGGCTGCCTCAGGGCGTTCTACCTCCCCCCCCTATGATCTGACGTTGCTCCACTTGGAGTATTAAAGCCACACAAGATCCTGAGGGGTTGTTTTCCTTTACCTTGTGAGAGCAGCCCCTGGAGTGCTAGGGCAGGAGTGCGAGAGCCCGGAGGGAAAACCTGTCATATAGAGCTAGGTCCATATTTCTCCCCTCCTAGTTCCCCGTCCCTGACAGNCCATAAAAGCAGCCTTCGACGCATGGCGACATTATCTAGAGGGGGCATCACACCCCATTCAGGTGATAACTGACCATAAAAATCTAGTATTCCTGCAAACGGCCCGTATTGCAAATGCCCGACATGCCAAGTGGGCCCTCTTCTTCTCTTGGTTCTCGTTCCAGATCATATACCGAGCAGGCAAGAACAACACCTTAGCCGATGCCCTATCTCAAAGCTATGAGCTATGGAGGAACCGGCGCGTAAGGGGGATCTTCTATTAAACAAAGAAGCCTTCGCAACTGCAAGTATGACTCTCCCCTACTTTAAACGACTAGCTGCGCAAGATCCAGGAATTAGGGAGATGACAGGAGAGGAGGACCACGCAAAATTGAAAACCCGTGGACAAGCCGTCGTAGTGCCGCAAGCCGCCCGCGCTGCCATTCTTTGGACCCATCATGATGCCCCACTGGCAGGACATCCCGGGCAATGGCGAACCTTACAACTAATACAACAGCATTTCTGGTGGCCTTCAATCATCCAGGATACGCGAGCTTATGTACAAGGCTGCAAAACTTGCTGTCGTACCAAGGTACCCAGACGGGCCCCCATAGGACTCCTTCAGAGTACGCCCTTGCCCCAAGGGCCCTGGCAAAGAGTAAATCTAGATTTTATTGTCGAGTTACCCCCATCACAAGGGTATACAACAATCCTCGTTGTAGTGGACCAGTTTACAAAAATGGGCCATTTCATCCCATGCAAAGGGCTACCTACAGCCCCGCAAACAGCGCAGCTGTTATTGCAACACGTCTTTAAACTTCATGGTCTGCCCCAAACTATCATTTCAGACCGAAGTTCACAATTTATTGCCCGTTTTTGGCGTGCCTTGTTTACATCCCTCGACGTCCACCTTGCCCCTACAACCGCCTACCATCCCCAAGCCAACGGGCAGGTCAAACGGGTAAACCAGGCGTTGGAACAATATTTACGCTGCTATACAGACTACCTACAAGACGATTGGGCGGCTCAGTTACCTCTTGCAGAGTTTGCCTTCAACAATGCCCCTAATGCCTCTATTGGGATGTCACCCTTTTTTGTCACTTTCGGCTTTCATCCCCGACTAATCTTTCCCGAACTACCCTCCACAAGGGTCCCCGCGGCGGGCGCCCTACTTCATCAACTTCATACCAATCATGCCCTAGCTCGTACGATGCTTCTAAAAGCACGACAACAGTACAAACGCTTTGCTGATCATCATCGCTTACCAGCTCCCCAGTTCGCAGTCGGCGACCTTGTGTGGGTTGATCGTCGCCACTACCCGACCTCCCGTCCGTCAGCTAAGCTTGATGATAAGTACATTGGACCATTTCCAATTTCTCAACAAGTAAACCCCGTTACTTATAAAGTCATATTGCCTCCCCACGTGCATTGCCATCCCGTCTTCCATGTCTCCTTATTAAAACCCTACCATCCTCCTCTTTTTACAGATCCAACTCCACCACCTCCTGTTCCTGCTATCCCCGATATTTCTGAATATGAAGTCCAACGTATCCTTGATTCAAAAAAAATACGGGGACTCGTTCACTATCTGGTAGACTGGAAGGGTTATGATAAGTCGGAACACTCATGAGAACCTGCTAATCATATTCATGCTCCACGCCTCCTTCGTTCCTTCCATGCTCGTTTCCCCCTTAAGCCTGGATGGTACCCCCTGGGGAGGGGGGGCCTTGGGGGGGTGCTGTCAGTGAATGCTACCGCCAGCATCGAAGCCATGGTGCGGGCAGCACCCGGCAGCTATCACCCCGGGCGCAGAATCCATCCCCCACACCGGCAAGAGCCGTGAGATTGCCCCAACAGCAATCAATGGCGCAGCCACAGCCGGGGGGGAAAGGGGTGGAGCCCATAATGGAGCCACGACGCTCTGCACGCATCCACGCGGCAAAGGGGGTGGAGCCAAGCAGTTAAGAGGGCACGGGACTGGCTCAGCGTTGCTGGAGATCAGCTCGCTGTGAGACCGGTCCCCTTGCTGCTTGGATATTTTTGCTTGTGTTACTGAGGATTTAGCCTACTGTTGAACGTGAAGTGTGGATTGGAGCGACTGTGACTGTGTGCGTGAGTGAGTGAACGGTGAGTGCGTGTATTGTTCTGTGGTGGGGGTGTGGTACGGGACCTAGGGCACTAACGCTTCCCCTCTTGTCGGGCCCTCCCTTCCTCCCTGATCCGGAGTGTGCGCTAATTCCTTCCCTGTGTCCCGAGGTATTCTCCCCTTCTAGCCCTCACAATCCTCCACCGTTCTTCTTACCCTTTGGGCACATTCAGGTAACTGGGTGGTTGAGGGCACGAAAGAGGGTGTGGTTGTGTGGGGGCTGCCTCAGGGCGTTCTACCTCCCCCCCTATGATGATCTGGCCATTGCTCCACTTGGAGTATTAAAGCCACACAAGATCCTGAGGGGTTGTTTTCCTTTACCTTGTGAGAGCAGCCCCTGGAGTGCTAGGGCAGGAGTGCGAGAGCCCGGAGGGAAAACCTGTCATATAGAGCTAGGTCCATATTTCTCCCCTCCTAGTTCCCCGTCCCTGACAGGTCAATACCTAGAAGCTGCCAGTCTAGCCCCAGAACCCACCATCATGGGTGTGGGGCCATCATTCCTCGCACGGAGACGATGTCATTCCACCACATCAAGCAACAGCCACTCCAGCCCCAGGACCAGCCGTCAGGGTTCTGGGGCCAAGTTACTGGCAGGGAGGGCTGTGGCCAATACCTAGAAGCTGCCACTCTAGCCCCAGGACCCACCGTCATGGGTCTGGGGCCATCATTCCTTACACAGAGAGCCTTTTTCCAAACACCCGAATCGAACCGAACCAAACGGTCAAATCGGACTGAGCCGAACCCGAACCCGAACCGCAATCTGTTTGCCCATCCCTACTTTTCAGCACCTCATTTAAAAGTGGTGTTAGACAGGACTAGACAGAGCTAGGTAGGAGACATAAGAGCTAGGCAGCAAAGACAAGAACCTGATGTGAGAAATCCAAAGTTCCACCCAGATTTCTGTTGCTAACAGCAAACCTTATATGCTGGCTGGTAGCTAACTAGGAAGCTGGGAGGTGTGGTAAGGGCAGAGACAGAGAGAAGGGCTACAGGGCTGGGCTAAGTCAGGCAGCTGTGATGGTGCTGTGAAGCCAGGCACTGCTCCAGGGTTAAGGGTTGAAGGCCTGGGTCCTGACATATAGACAGAATATTGTTTGTCTGTCTTTCTATTTGATACTTATTGAACACTAAAGGCTCTCCCTGAATACATGCATTTCCTTCTCCGTGTTGGGGTTTTGACTTCTCGTTTTAAAGACATGCTTTGTCAAGTGTTTCTGGTGGTTTACGCTAGAATTCATATGAACTTTTTAATCTAGCATTTTGTGGAAGCTGAACTCTTCTGAAAAATTCCAAGCTATGTACTTGGCTATGTTTGATGGTAAGTAGGATCACAGCAAAGAAGCTCATCGTTGTTTTGGCAGATGTGAGATTGTCTGAGACTGGTTTGCCAGAGGAGTCATTTGAGTGCCAGCATATTCATTTTGGCTGCTAGTATTAGGTCTATTAGGACTAGGGCTGAAACGAGAAGCATTTTTTTTTTCTTGCAAAAATATGAGAATTGAGAATTGTCACCGAGACATCTGTACAATCTCGATAACAGACCAAGATCTCGGTTGTGACATTTTTCTCGGAATACCATTTACCACTTATAATTTACTGTAACCATTTACCACAATTTAACGTTTACCATATACCACTTTACCATATACTGCTTACCGTGTACCGCCTTCATCCCAGTAATGCGCATGCACAAAATACCACTTTTTGCATGTTTTTTATTTTTATTTATTTTTTATTTATTATTATATTTCTACCCCGCCCCTCCTGCACATAGCTCGGGGCGGCTTACAATCATAAAACAACAATATAAAACAGTTTAAAATACATAAAACATTCCAAGAAAATTCAAACATAAAATAACAGGGCCTGGGATATAAAACCATTCGGCTGAGGGAGATAAGATCACCTACCCCCCTACCCCCCAAAGGCCTGGGCGAACAGCCAGGTCTTGCATTTTCGCCAAAATACCAACAAGCTCGAGGCCAGAAGGGCCTCCTCCGGTAGGGAGTTCCAGAGGCACGGCACGGCCACCGAGAATGCCCTCTCCATTGTGGCCCCCCACTTAACGCGGGGGACCTCCAAGAAGGCACCCCCGGCAGACCGAAGGAGCCGCTCTGGGGCGCGGCAGGCGAGGCGGTCCCTGAGGTATGAGGGGTGCATTACCGGGATGAATGTGGTACTCAGTAAGCAATACATGGTAAATCTGTATATGGTAAATTGCAGTTAAAAGTAAACGATAAACAGTAAATAGTATTTGGAGAAAAAATTCTCAACTGAGAAATGTCAAGAATAGGTATTTTTCTTGATTACCGTTTCTCACTTAAAACAAGTCGAGAACTGTGATTCTTGATGATAACCAAGAAAAACTTGAGATTCAGTTTCAGCCCAATTAGGACAAAGGGAGATAAGGGCCAAAGTGTAGGCTTTTGCAGAATGCACTACCTATGATATGTTTATCAGTCAGCCAAGATCTTAAGCCCCAACTTTAGGCTCTATGTTCTGTGCTCTTAGTGTGTGAAATTTTCTAACTTATTGCTGCAGGAGTCCTTTGGTTTTTTGCCCAAGGGAAAACACTGCAGGAATTGGATAGAAGAAACCTCTAGACTAAATCAGCAGTGACCGCTAGGAAGAACATATCCGTTCCTACAAGTATTGTTTTCTTGGCCTTTGAATGAAATTAATACCATTGAATTCCGTGCTTTACAAATCCCTCACAAGACCAGAAATATAGGAACAAGTTGATTAACAAGCTTGATCATAATTAGTCCAAAGTTTGAGGTTTGATGAGCCTACCATTTTCTACGATCTTTCTTTAGTGTGAAACTGTGTATCTTTCACAAATAGCTGGAACTAAATAGCTAAAAACTGCCACAGTATGGGGAAGCACCAGCTCCAGCCCGGGGAAACATTTGGCAGGCCGGTTCAGACGTGACGGCACCACGGGTGGTCACGCGGATCAAAGCGTGACCACCCGTGGTACTGTCACATCCAAAAATACCCTTTGTCAAACACACAGCAAACTTGGTTCCTTTGTGCTGCAGCATTTCCTCTCCAGTTCTTTAAACAGCTCCATAGGCTCTTGTGACTTACTACCCAGGGGACAGCATCATTCCCACCATTCCATTCAACATATTAGTATTCAGCAGCTAATGACAGATGAATTAACAGCTGGAAATGTGCCATATCTCTGTAGGCCGGCAGTAATCTAAATGATTGCTAGAAGATAAGACGTAGGCATGTTCATATTCTGCAAGCCCCTCTCTTTCAGTAGATAAACTAATTGATTTATCACACTAGCCCATCTTGTAGGGTTCCAAACCTGTTCCCAACAGTGAGGCAATTTTTTCTTTTGTCTGATCTACTGTAAATGGTCTTTGGTAGCAGCTGTTCAGAATTAGCCTTAATTAAGGCAATGTGAGTGAGACAGCCACAAAAGAAGCTAGGGGGACCCATGCTCATACGAACGCATAATATTTTTCTGAGCTCTGCCCAAGCAAGTGGAGGACTAGAAAGGTTCACAAAGGCAGGGATTTTCAAATTTGAGGTTGTGACCCCAAGTAGGGAAGTACCATCTGTGGATGGCATCATGTTCTGACCAGATATTTGGTATTCTTTGAATGTTTATGGTTGTGGGATAAGGTTTAAATTTCAAAATGAAGTCATTCAGATAAAGTGTTTGGGAACCACTGGTGTAGTTGTTTTTAATTTAAACTAATTAAATATTGAGGAGGAAGTACTGAGAAAACAGAAGGTTCCAGTCCTACATCTCTTAACCCAAGTAAACTTGCATTATCACCAATAGTAGCGGTGCCCCTGTTATTGGTAGGCACCCCCCTGTGTTTATATCATGTGCTGATATTGCTTTAGGACTTCCTGAGTCTTTGTCCTTGAAAGGCCCTTTATAATGGCCCCTCTTGAAAAATGTCCTCTCACTTTCTGTTGAAATCTGGAATGGAGGAGCCCAGGTTAATTGGGAGCTTTGCCTGAGCAAGGTCTAAAAATTCAGGTCTCAAATGCTACTCCAGTATTTTGAATAGCATTAACTCCTCATCTTTGGTCACGCAGCAGCATCCAGGCAACCTAGCAGAGTTTTAGCTACTCATCATCTCGTCTTTAGCTGGCAAGGAGATAACCTTGTGGAATGGATGGTGTCTTGACCTGAGTCTTTGGGTGAAAACAGACATGACACTAACCACCCTTTAACCACCCTTGATGGTTATTTATGCATGTTTTAGGGCTGCATAGGGCAACCAATACAGCCCTGCAACATGCATAAATAACCATCAAGGGTGGTTAAAGGGTGGTTAGCGTCATGTCTGTTTTCACCCTTTGTCTTCTGTTTACATAATGCAATGGTGATGCATTTGGTAATGGAAGTGCAATTTGGTTGATCGTAGAACTTCTAGCCTGAAGAAAACTTGTGCTAGTCCACATCACAGCAGTGTTGATGTACAGCATGTAGATTTGATGTGTTTGCACTAGCACAGGTGGCAGAAAAGGGTCTGCAGCAAAGGTATCATCATCATCAAATTTATTCAGTGATTAGCCATTTAAAATACTATAAAATCAAAAGTCAGCCATTTAACATATAAAAATAAATACAAACGAAACATTTAGCCATTGAAATACCATATAAAACGTAACACAAAATTTATAAAAAATTAGTCAGTTCTTATTTTTTAACAGTAATTGGCGGTGGCGATAGACTAAGAAGGTACACGTAGCCACCAATTTAATCAGTATAATATAATTAGATGCTAATAAGGTCTCTAATTTACAAACAGGAGTAAAATGTTCTTTATTAGTCATCAAAGGCGAAATCCACTGACCTCTTAAATCCAAATAAAAAGAACAGTGAAATAAAATTTGTAACAAATCTTCAACATGGGGTGATTTCAGACGTTACGAGATCACAGTGAACCACTGTGCCTTGAACATCTGTTTGGCGGCTGCCAGATGTTCGCCATGGTCAATACCCACACGGGGTCATTTTCAACCACGCTTCCTGGGCTAGCTGTGGGAATTTCCCAGGAAGCGTGGTGAAAGTGATCCCCGGTGGGGACAAAAAAAAAATCACATCTGGTCAGGCGCCACAGCCTGGGATCACCGGTGGGATCCCGGGCCGTGGCGAATTCGGCCAGACGCTGCGGCCGCATTGGCCCCGCGGCCCGCCCGTCTCCCCAGAGGGCGGGCGGCAGGNATGTGTATAAGAGACAGGGGCGCCACGGCCCGGGATCACCGGTGGGATCCCGGGCCGTGGCGAATTCGGCCAGACGCTGCGGCCGCATTGGCCCCGCGGCCCGCCCGTCTCCCCAGAGGGCGGGCGGCAGGGAGCATGGAGGGGGCAGAGCCGTGCGGCCGCACGTTGCACCGCACGGCCCCACCCCCTCCACACTCCCCGCTGGGATCCCCCGGCACGTCTGATACGGTGTGACGGGGTCATCCCGGCAGGGGATGATTTGGTTGTTTTCGGTACGGGGCCAAGTAGCCCCGTAACGTCTGAAAACACCCATCATTACTACCACAAGGACACAATCGGTTTGGATAAGGAATCTTAGCATATCGTCCCTTCAGAACCTCCGACTCAAATAATTGAAAGCGAAGTAAGGTAAACGCTCTATAAAGATTAGAATTTGTCAATTTCTCTAAATACAGCATTCAAAATTAAAGGATGTTTTTAATAACAGGAAACCACAGGGCCAGAGATAAAACCTAGTTATTGGATAGATCTTCTTCCCAAGCATATAGCTAAGCTGATATATGTTGTTTAATCAGTTTGGCACATTGCACAAAAGATTTTGGTAATAAAAAAGGCAAAGAAAAAACAAGTTTAGAAATTTGTAAAATTATAGCGGCATTAAGACAAACAGCGCTCTGCATTAAAAGTCATCAACATTCTAATGTTTTCAATTTTGATATGTTTCGTCCATTTTTGTGACCTTTGGCATAGAGGGTCCCTTGGGTAAGGGGTTGAATCTGTCCAGTTGTGAAGGGAATTTCTTAAGAAGTAAAGAAGTTACAGACCTTGAAAGATTCCATTAAAAATGGCTTTCCCCTCCCCTTGGCAACTGTTACATTGAACAGGTTTTCATCGTGGTGCAGTTTCTAATGCATTGAGAGGTGATACAAAAATCAATTGTGGGGTCCAATGTCCACTATTGTGGTTGGTTTGTCATAATGTTGATTAGTTTCTGATTTCAAAGATGTTGAAGTCCCCATGTTAGGCTATGGCTAGAACACAGCAGCCTCAGCTGTGTGGGTAGAACGCCTTGATGTCAGCCTTGATCTCAGCCTCCCTGCTTAGAATCCAAGGAACCCCACAGTTGTGGTATGCAAGGGGGGGGGGTGAGCTACCTACCAAGTCTTTCCTACTACTGCCCCTGCCCCTTGCCAGCAGCTTGGGCAGCAGGGGTGGGGAGAGGAATGAACGCTGCTCTTACCCACCCACCCGCCTCTGTCTCACTCACCCTCCTGCCTCCTCATCTGTCTGCTTCCTATCCCTCCCTCCCTCTCCTCAGCACCTGCACTCACTCTTCCTTGCCGCCACCAAGACCAGGCTGCTGACACCGCTGCTGTCTCCGCCGGTTGCTTAAGGGTCTTGCTGCCAGCGCACGCGTGTGCACCCTGCGGCCACGGGCATCGTTCCTGTTTGGCGAGCTGGGACTACATTTCCTAGCATGCCAGACAGGAAACATGGCTCCCACGTGAACAGTTAAAAACATTAGCATAGTATTTCTGATACCTTTATTCGTTGTTTGGTGGTGGTGATGGTGGTTTTTTATTTCTATTCTTAGTTTCGTCATTTGTCCAGGTCCGTTATTTGGCTGGCTTTAGGTCTTTGGCTTTCAGGAATTTCTTCATCTGGATTCCTACATCACTGGAATCTCTGAATTTTCTCTCATTATATGACTGCATGTTGGCCAGACCTTCCCTCAACCCTGACTGCCTTCCACCCTTATGTATGCATACATAGCACCCTTGTCTCCCAGACTGGCCAGTGACAACTGAGCGTCATGGGGAAGCTACGTTTGTGTTGTGTCCAACCTCCTAAGAAAGAAGGGAAAACATGGGTACACGTAGCTTAAATTAGAATCGAGTACAATGTGAGAGTGCATAATGTGGTGTGAGACTGCATTTACATGGCACACCAGTTAAGGCAAGAGGATGGATATGCACTGCTCCTCTCTCAGCCTTGTTATCAAATGTACACCTCAGGCCCTCATTTCATGGCTGCATGTTGCACATGCCTTCCTTAGGCCTTGACTGGATCCCACCCTTATGTATGCATAACATCACCCTTTTCTCAGCCTTGTTTCCAAGGCTGGGCAGTGACAACTGGGGGTCAAGCTGGAGCCATGTTAGTGTTGACTCCAACCTGCTAAGCAAGGAGGGGAAATTGTGAGTGTATGGAGCGTAGTTTGGAAGCAAGTACAATGTGAGACTGCATAATGTCTTTACTGCTTACATGGTGCACAAGTTGTGGCTCAAGCCTTACTTTACCATTTCCATGTTTTATGGAGCATAGTTGAATTTGTGCAAGCCTTAACTCCTCTCAAACTGGAGGTTTTTTGTGAATAATTATCTAAAACCAAGGATACTTACCTCTACCAGCATAGTTGACTTTCGGTGCCATTTTGGAAGAGGGCAGCTATTCTGCACATGTGTGGGGAGTATAGCAGAGCCGGCAGCCCAGCCGACAGCCATGACCCCCAGCCTCTGGACCGGGCCAGCAATGGTAAGTATTAGTACAGAGATCCCGGGGGTTGGGGGTGGATAAAGCCAGGCCCTGGCGAATGGGGGTGAGAGTGTTAGAGGTAATGAATCCCCACTCTCTGAGACCAGGAGCAGGAGGGTTGGGGGTGGAGGAGGTTTCCCTCTTCCCACTGAAGTCAATGGGAATATTTCCCATTGACTTGAATGGGAACAGAAGAACCGAGATGGTCCCAGTTCTCGGATCTCTCGGTTTTAACCTAATGAGGCCACTTTTGGCTTCTTTCAGTTAAAACCGAAACCAAAAGTCCCATCCCTAGTAGGTACTGAATCCACAGGCCTATCCAGGGATTGGAAAGGGACCAAATAAAAAAAAATGGCCACTGGCCAGAAGTTCCCCATCTATGCTCTAAAGGCTTACAAAACGAACTCCAAGCACCCTCACTATCCAAAGCAGATTCCTAAGCTGCAGAGGCCAGCAGGCTTGCAGCGGGGCATGCGAGGGCTCTATACCACACTAATTACAGAGGTGCACTATGATATATAATTCACCCTGATGATTTGATTACATAATGTTATTTAATGAATGGGAGCTCAGCACTTTTTTGCAGGGCCATATTAATAACAGTTGTACAAATGTGTTATATTTCACTGTAGTGGATTACATACCTATAATGGAGATCAAGGATCAGTGCAGTAATGGACTCAGCATTTCTAATCTGCTGACTTGCTTCTGGACTTCCATAAGATGCTAATTTTTGTGTCATGCAAGGCAATATTTCAAAATACCTTGGTGAATTCCACCATTGTTAATCCTCTCTTCCCATTTAGTCTTTTTGGGCTGCATTATTTATCTGAACAGTAAAAGGAAATCACTTCTGTTACAATAACTCATATCTTTTTATTAGGAGAGATACTGGGACATCCAGATTGCTGTAGGGTCGACTATCCTATGAAGAATCAAAATCAGTGCTTCATTTAGGATTGCAAACACACTTTTTCTGTTACTGAGCATCTCACCGCTATCATCCGCTCCTCCTGTTCCATGGTGGTGCGGACGATGTCCTCTGCCTGGTCCTCCCTCAGGCGCCGTACCCGTGCCTGGTGCTCCCTCATCCGTTGCGCTGGGGGCACAGGTTGCTGGGGCCCCTTGGGCTGGCCTGTAGAGTACACAGCAGTTATGGGGTGGCTACCCTGGCCGGCCACACCCTAGGCGGGGGCACAGCTTGGGGGGTAGCAAGCCCCCCCTTAGGCAGCAGGTGCCCTCCCCCCCCTTTCCCATCGCCCTGGCCCCACACACCCCCGCGTGACCCGGGTCCCCCTCCCGGCCCTCCTCATTGCCGGTGTGCCTCACCTGCGGCCTCCGACTGCTTCAGGGGCTGCTCCCCACCGGCCTCCTTGCCCGCCTGACTTGGGTGCTGGGGTGTGCCATGCCCTGTGGGGATATGGGGGGTGGTCAGCAGAGGGCTGTAGGTATGCCCGGGCAACCCTCCATGCCGTGGGCTGGGGTATCGGGGGTGGACAGGGCCACCCCCCTGCCCAGGGTGCTCTCCTCCCCCCCTGCCCCTAGTCTGTCTCCCCTCCCATCTGCCTGCTTACCCTCGATGTCTGTCTCCGATTCCACCGAGGCCGGCCCCTCCGTGTAGCTGGGGGGCCCCAGCAACCACTGGCTGAGAGTGATCAGTGTGCTGGCCTTGGAGTCAGCCTGTCCATCCGGGGGGTGGGGGCTCTCCAGGCTGGTGTCGGGGGGGAGGCCTGCTGGTCCGGGAGGTCCCTGGGCATTTCTCCGGGGGGTCGGGGGCCCTGGAGCCGGTGCCTTCTTGTGGGGCGGCGAGGGGAGGGGGTACCTCGGCCCATTCCCTGCCCTGGACCACGGCATTCCCCACGAGGTGTGGGGCTACTATCGATCCCTTCATATGGCGGATACGGTCCAAGGCATCATAGTAGGGGGCGGTCTGGGCTCCATGTCCGGACCACTGGTTGTTGTCCCGGATGGCCTTGTACCCCCTCTTTAGCTCCTTGGCCTTTGAGCGGCACTGGGCCACGGTCCTGTGATGCCCCGCCGCCTCCATGTCCCGCACTATCTCCCGGAACACGTGATCATTGCGCTGATTGAGCTCGAGCTCCAGTTGATGCTCCAGGGCCCCCCCAGATGCAGATAAAATCCTGGGTCTCCTGGTGCCCCCCTTGCCCCCCGCTTTGGTAGGGCCATCTCCCCCGTGATCCCTCCGGGTCCTCCTGCTCCTCCTCCACTGGGCTGCACCCGTCTCCTCCGGGTCTGTGTCTGCGGGACATGGGGGGGTTGGTTGCTGTTCTGCTCGTCCTGCGGCCCGCCCCCTCCTGCCGGCCAGCCGGCCACCCAGCCCCTTGGTGCCCCTGTGCCTCCAGGTCCCCCTCTGCCTTCACTCCCCTTACCCATTTCCAGGGTGCCGCCTCCCCCGGCCCGGTCGTTGTCCCTGGGGCGGCCTGTCCCAGCTGCTGCTGCTGTCCCTCCACCTCCTCCATGTGCAGCACGACCACCTCCGCCGCCGCCTGCGCCTCCACCGCCACCGCCTCCTCCTCCCTCTCTCGCCCGCCACTCTCCTCTCCCTTCCACCTCGCTCCATCCCGCCACATCCCCCTGCTGCTGTGTGCCCTTTAAATCTCCCTCCTTGGCCTGTGTTGTTGCTGGTTTCCTGGCAGCAACGCTGTGTGCTTTATCCCCAGCTGGGAATCATTTTGGTTGATTCCGGCCCGTGGTTGCCGTTCAGACGTTACTTTTTATTGTTTCCCGGTGGGAATTGCTTTGACCACGCTTTTGGCGATGGTCTGGGCCAGAGCTCCAGAAGCGTGGTTGATTTTGACCCCGGGTGGGTATTGACTGTGGTGAACGTCTGGCGGCCGCTGAACAGATGTGCAGGGCACTTTGGCCCCGCCGCGCGATTGACCGTGGTTCACTGTGGTTGACTGTGATCTCGTAACGTCTGAAAATACCCATAGTGAGAGTTACTCTTTCATGGTCACGCTGGGAGTCTGTATAAGATCGAGGAAATGAATAAACCCAGGTCTACAGAGTCACAGTTCATTGAATGAACTACAAAACCATTGTTATTCCATACAATATAATCCTTCCTCACATCTAAATTTCTCTCCTTCTAGACCTGCTCAATGTGCAGTTGCTCTTTCCCCTTAAGAGTTAGAAGCTCTCGGGACTTCTAGTTCTCTTGTATCTCACAGAATCATTACTAAGTAAGCATGCATAGGTCATAGATCCTTGACTTACATTGTTTGATAGGGAACTCTTTAGCTCTCGGTAATGAAGGGCATCCTGAATGGGAAGAGTGGACCTTTAACAATTACAGTATAACTTAAGTATTATAAAACCCCATGGGCCAGAACAAAAAACATCAAATCAGGGAGTTCACTTTAATAGTGTTCGGCAATATGTAACTGATCAAAACGCTTCTTGAAGTTGAGAGTGCTATAAACTGGAATTCATTGTAAGTAGAGTTTGTTATGGCTGGATAGACTGGGGCTCTTCAGTTTGGAGAAGAGATGACTGAGAGGGAATATGATAGAAGTTTATAGTATCATGAGTGGTGTGGAAGGTGTTAATAGGGCTCGGTTATTTACCCTCTCAAATAGTACTAGAACTAGGGGACACTCCATGAAACTAACAGGTAGCAGATTTAAAACAAATTTTTAAAGATATTTTTTCACTCGACACACAATTAAGGTGTAGAATTTCTTGCCAGAAATGTGATCAAGGTTAGTATTATAACTGGGTTTCAGAAAGGGTTGGACAAGTTTCTGAAGGATAGTTCCATTAGCAGCTATTAGCCAGGTAGGTTTGGGGAATGTAACCTACTGTCGAGAGGTGGGAGTGAACAACAGAGAATGGGTCACCCCAGTGTGACCTGTTGGGTACTTCTTCCAAGTGAGTGAGATTGGCCACTGTCGGAGACAGGATGCTGGGCTTGATAGACCATTGGTCTGACGCAGTATGGCACTACTTATGTTCTTATTTCCAGTGGGGAAAATGCAGTGAATATGAGTCCTCTCATGGGTGCACCAACACAAGACGTTATCCCACTTTGGGCAACTTTACCACACCCGCCATGTAGTGGATCGTATGCCTGGCAACTGCCAGATTTTCACCATAGGGCAGGCAGCCAGCTACTACACCATGCATCCTTGGAAAAAAGCTGGGGATGCAGCCTGTAGTAAGGTTGTTAAAGTGGGTTAAGACTGCCCAAAGTGGGCTGAACAGCCTGCCTCCCATATGGCTGGGCCATGCAGCTCTGCCACAAGGTAGGGATCTGTTGATCGGGCCCAGAGGAGTGCACTCCTCTCCCCACCTAACAGTTGATCCGGGGAAGAGCATGCACTCTCTTCCCCACCACCTAACAGCTGATCAGGGGAGAGGGGCATAGAAAGGGAGTGCACATTTCCCCCAGACCTCCATCTCTTGATCCAACTGCCCAACAGCTGATCAGGGAGAGGAGGGTCCCAGAGGAGTGTGCATGCACCCCTCTCCTCACCCCAGTGAATAGGTGATTGGGGGAGGGAGACCAGAGGAGCATGGACTCCTGATCCCCACTCTGATCTCCCCCAATCAACTGTTGAGGTGGGGAAAGGGATGTGCACATACTCCACTGGGGGCCCCTTCCCTTATCTCCCCAATCATCTGTTTGTTTCAGGGTGGGGAGCAGTGCGCATGCTCCTCCTAAGCTCCCCTCACCTGCGATCAGCTGTTAAGTGGGAGAGGAGCATGCACACTCTTCCACCCCCACCAGCAGTGTACATGGCACTTTACAAAGTAATAAAATAGACATGGTCCCTGCCCCTAGGGCTTACAATCTGAGCGATTACACCTCCCAAGCCGCGCATTAAGAGAGAAGCTGCGCCGCGCTGCCGGAAGTGACTTTCTCCCCATTGCCGGCAACGGCGGCGGCCGTAAACAAGGCGCTTTGCAGAGGTGCGTTCTAGAGACCTCAATTTCAGGTCTCTAGAATGCGCATGTGCACAGCGCCGCGTCTCTGCCTGTTGCCAGCAACGGAGAGAACGTCACTTCTGGCAACACAGCATGGCTTCTCTCTTAATGCGCGGCTCAGGAGGCACTTCCCAGCACCTCGTCTTAAAAATGATGTGAGTGTCTTTAGACATAACGTTAATGGGTGTCTGAATGTGTGTTTTGACCTTGATATGAACACCAGTTTGGCCCTGTGTTCACCATGTGGCACTGCTTAGACACACACCCCATCTTGGGGCAAATTGGTGTTTTGTTCGCCACCCAATCTCTGCACGCAAGCGCTGTCACCTTGTTCCCCGTGTTGTACCTGCTAGCACACCACATGATACCATTAGACACAACATTGACCAGGTGTTCAGCAGGAACACATAAATTGTCCTTGTTCCCCCACCCTGAATGAAGACACGTGACACCATTTTGTGGATTAAAATAAGGCCACACCAATTTTATTAGCCTTGTCGGGGGGGAGGGGGCTATACCCCTCCGGTCCTGCCAAACCTACGTCTAACTTATAACTTGGGTAAGTAAACTAAAGGCGGTCTGATGTCTCTCAGTACCGCAACAACACTAACTATAGCTGCTGCAATGTCACACCTGTCGGGCCGCCCTCGGCCGGATCAGGATGCCCTTCCTTCCGTGACCCGAGGAAGGAATTGAGGGGCAGCCGGTGATGACCCTGGACCGCCCCTGTCCTGGGGCCCATACACCGGCCCCCACCCTTTTCCTGGGTCCACCGCGATGCTGGCCGGTCAAGCTCTAGCATTCGGGTGTACCCCATCTCTTAAGGAGATGACCTGGCAGCAGACTATCCCTACCCCTAACTGTCTAACTCGCAGGACCCCTGCCACTAGAGATTGCCAGCGTTGCTTGGCTAATCTCGCCCCCCCGCCCCCGACTCACCCAATATCATGCTCAATTTCTGTTGAATGGCTACTAGGTACAACTCCAAACCTTCATCTGACAGATGCACCCCATCCGGCCGGTAAAGCTCCGGCCGGGAATATTTAATCCCGGGGTGTCTAATTGTGTCACCCCCCAAATCAGCCACTAATTTCTCCACCTCTTTGTTTATCTTTTTCCTTGCCTTATCCACTTTGCTGGGGCGCACGGCATTTCTCCACCTGATTCTTTCGAGCATCTCAGACCACACAATCCTTGTACTGGGGAGAAGTCGACGTGCCTCCCAGAGGTCCCTTTTTATACAGGTGGCCAGATGTAAACCTGTTTCCACCGGGATGTTGTTCTCCCCCAGATGTACAACCAACACGTCTGGATGCGCCTCTTTCGCTAGGGCGTGGACAACCGGCAGGAATTGAGCCCATCTCATTCCGCTTCTTCCTTTCCACGCCACTTCAGCGAGATGTCCCAAGCCCAGCTGGGTTCCCCAATACGAGCGTCCAGCTCGCTTTCCGGCCCAGTAGACCATACTGTGGCCAACGATCACGACTCTCCGCCGTCGTGAAGGCAGTTCCCCTCCTATGAGAGACAAAATCCTGTTATCATACAATTCCAACTCCCTCCTCCCGTCGCCTCATGCTAGGTGATTACTCCAGATTCACTTTTCTCACATAAGTGCGAAATGCTCTGGACTTCCATCGGCCGATGGACTTAACCTGCTCCTCGGACAGACCTGCCGCTGCCGCGCTGCTTGCTGCGCCTATTCTGAACGAGTGGGAACTAAATACCTGAGGTGGGAGGTTTCCCTTTTTTAGTGCTCTCCTCAACACTGCTGAAAATTGGAATCTCGTTACCCAGGTCCTGTTCTTATGTATGTACAGTTGACCTTGCCCAACAGGGCGAAGCTGCAAGTAATCTTCCAAAGCTACCACTGGGCACAGTTCATCGTTAACTTATCTTGCCAATCTCACTACTTGCCCTCTTCTGTACTTATCTGTCTTGCATCCCCTCAGCAAAACCTCCAGACCTTGCACACCCACCTGGATGTCCTCTATGCTGACCACTGTCCCTCCTTGATTCCTTGACGAATCAGCCGTGATTTCACTTACCCGTAACGCTCCGAAAAAAGCCATTTTAAACAAGCTCTTAAAGGTTACACACTCGAAGGCCGAGAAGCAGATCTCAGGAAGCTGATTGCAAATTTGCTGCAATATCTTAGGGGTTATGGGCTGCCTAGCGTCGGGCACATGCGGGAATTCCCTTTGCCACCCCTCCAACATTTTCCTAACCAAAAAACCTTCACTGGGGGATGTAAAACCTGCCAACTTATTATAAAAAGCTAAAGCCGCCAATTTTCCAGAAATTGTTCGAGGTGCTAGTCCCTTCTTTTTTAGGCTAATTGCAAACTGTATTAATTGGGCCTCCGTAATAGGAAATTGGGCTTCCCAGCCTTTTTTCCCCCGGTAATTCTGGAATTCGCCCAGGGCCTGAGAATATGCAGCTCTAGTGCGGGGCACCAGCGACCCTTGCACTGCCTGGAACATCTCTAGTATCCAATGTCCCAAATCACTTGCGGAATTTTCTCCGGATCCTGTCTGGCTTCCGGCGCCAACTGCCTGAACCGCTCCATCTGCTGGCGAGAGAGTGCGTCGGCAATCCTGTTGCTAATGCCCGGGACGTGCCTGGCCGTAAACCAAATGTTACTGCCCAGGCATTGCCGCACGAAGGCTCTCACCAGCCCCATAACCCTTATGGAGCGGGATGACATTGAATTTAGTACGTGGACCACTGCTAGGTTATCGCACCAAAACAGAATTGTTTTGTTTGCGAATTCCTTCTCCCA
>QEPC01011796.1:3895751-3934129 GCA_003113815.1 Sphenodon punctatus | reverse complement strand
CGGGAGCATATTACACCTGTGCTCCGAGCTCTGCACTGGCTGCCGATAGCGTGCCGAGCCAAGTTCAAGGTGTTGGTGATGATCTATAAAGCCCTACACGGTCTCGGCCCCTCATACCTTAGGGACCGCCTCGCCCTCCGTGCCCCAGAACGGCTCCTGCAGTCTGCCGGGGGTGCCTTCCTGGAGGTCCCCCGTGTTAAGCGGGGGGCCACAATGGAGAGGGCATTCTCAGTAGTGGGGCCGCGAATATGGAACTCCCTTCTGGAGGAAGCTCGTCTGGCCCCTAGCCTGTTAACATTCCGGCGAAATTGTAAGACCTGGCTGTTCGTCCAGGCCTTTGGGAGGGAGGGTGAGTAGGGTGGGGGGTTTTAGTTCCCCCACCTATTTTTGGTTTTTAGTTGTATCTTAGCCCTGTTTTAATATTTTATAATATTTATGGTAATTTTGAAATTGATTTTATTGTATTTTAATGTCTGGAAGCCGCCCCGAGCTGCATGGCAGGAGGGGCGGGGTAAAAATTTATAAAATAAATAAAAATAAAAATAAATAAAAACCCTGCTTGTTTTTCTCCATTAGTCCTTCCACTTCCTAGCATGCACCCCTTTTTCTCTGTGCCTGCATGATGTGATACCGTCTTTGTTGACTTGTTACTCCCACCCTTGCTTCAATTACCTGCCTCCTGCCCAAACAGTAAGAGGGAAAAGCAAGCAAAAGGAAAATCAAGTTACTTTCTGATTCTCACTGCTTGTCAGCTCAGAACCAAACAGGAGAGAGGCAGTTACTCCACGGGAATTAATCCAGTTTAAACAACCCTGGAGCACTCCTGCAAGTGAGAACACACCCTTACTTTAGTATAGACCACTGATTTCATGCAGTAAGGCCCTACTCAGTGGGAGTAAGTGCGGCAGAATGGTTCCCAGAGTGACTAAAAAACCATTTCATTTTTCATTACACTCTCTTTGATTCCTGAACAGCATGTGGATTAAGGAAAGCTCCCTGCAGTAATCTGCTGCAGAGCTGCCACGGCTGGCTAGCAATCTTTTACAGACAGCTGTATTGGATTCTTTGTTCAGAAAGCAATTTTCAGAAGAACCCATCAAGAAGTGTGCTTTGTGGGCTGTGGCAATTCCATATCTGCCCATAATTCTTTTATGGCTAGAGGGTTTTCTTTAAGCCAGAGGAGACTGGCTTTGCTCAGACTGGATTTTAACTCAGGGATTCCCTGCAAGAGAACAGGCGTGACGTCATCAGGAAATTCTTGCATTTAACTTTCATGCTTTGTGCATGGGAGGGCACTCACCATCTCTGATAGTGAAGAATGGGGTAGGGAGGGGGAGGGGAAGCACAGGGAGTTTCCAGGGAAATACTACAGCAGATGGCCCAGTCTGCTGATAAACAGGGACACATCTGCAGTCCAACTGGGGGGTGGAGGGGGGGAGGAGGATATTTTTGGAAATCTCTTCTCCCAGGTTTGGGCAGTCATTTTCTTCCTAGTTCTCCCCACTCCTCTTCTGCTATCACCTTTCACAGAGTAATGAGATATTTCATATTTAGCCTAGCAAACACATCATGCCCAGCAATACTGCTCAGATTTCTTCGGTTATGCCATTTTTTCCTTCCTGCACCTAATTACAATACCAAGGATACAAGAATGGTGCTGAATACAAGAACGATTGTCGTCAAGGTAACAAGAATGGAGTAGCATTCCTTTCTGAGCAGATACTCTGTAACCTGAGCAATAAACTTTACTTCCATTCAAACAAGTTGTATATAATAAGATACAGTCATTTATCTCTACGTAACAAGGCACAGAGCCTATTAACTTTGTCACAATACAAATGAAGGAATCTCACAGACAGAGCTAGGAGGGTTACCTAACACCTTCAATAGTAAGATCTGTGTTTTATTATATATAATGGACCGCAGTGTGCAGTAAAATACAATTATTTGACTAATCAGGGAAATAGCCAATCATTAAGGTCTGGCTTTTTTCTCTGGAAGCTTTCACAAGAACACAGCATGCCTGCCTTTGGTACTTGGGTAAAAAAATTCACCAGAGTTTATTCATTTACTCCAGCAGTGTTCTCACAAACACCACAAAAGAGAGAGAACAACTCTGCACTTACCCCAGTGAGAGACCCTTTGCTTGGCACTCTGAGAGCATATCCCAGGGTGCATTTGTACATGCTGTAATGTCCTCCCCAGAAGCAACTGGAGAGGGAAGATGTGCAGGAAAACCAGGAACTACGGAGAAAGGGCATAGGAAGAGTAGCATTCAGGAGGGATTTTCTATGGAAGCACATTGCACACTAAGAAGAGAGACTGATTTCCCCTTCATATGGATATGTTCACAGCTACTCTGGAGGGATCAGAGAAGGACATATGTACTCTTTTTACGGAAACATGTACCTCACTTTGTACACCTGGTTAACCACAATGATCATGTGAACACACCAGGACTTAGGGCAATTTAAGGTATAGATGTGGACAAACCCTAAGTCTATGGGTGAAACAAATGAGACAGTAGTGAGTGTTAGCCTGGGTGTCACCTGTTCATTCTGGTGCTACCAAATTTTCACCCATGTCTGCCTCTGGCTGCTATGGTACATGTGGGCTGGAGGCAGTTGACAATGCAGCCCAGGCAAAAGCCCAGCCACCTGGGCTAACGGTCACCCTCCCATCTGTTAGGCCCTGACCAGCCCCGCCCCACCTCGAGGTGAGGTCTGAGGGTTGGGCCCAGAGGAGCGTGCTCACCCCAGCTGCCAAACAGCTGATCAGAGGGCCTGGAGGAGCACCCCCAATCAGCTGTTTAGCATGTGCACCCCAGCCGGGTGAGGGTGCACATCTGAGGGCCCCCATCAGCTGTTTGGTGGCAGCTCTTCCCAGGGACTCCATCTTGATGCATAGAAGGGGTCCAGGAGTCCTGTCCCATGTGAATGGCTCCTCAGCCGACCTGTGGTATGGAGGGACCTGAGACAGCCGTGTCCATGCCTAGTTTACTGGGGGTGGGGCTGCTCGTGTGAACTGCCCTCCCTGCTGGCCCGAGGAGAGGCAGCTGCAGTGTCCTGCCATGGGGAGGCCCAGGGAGCCGCCTTGGCCCCATCTCATTTGTTTTCATCCTATGTGGCACAACAGGGGAGTGAAGTATTATTCCATTCCCCACCCCTTTGCCAAAAGTGGGGAGCCTTTCCCCTCCCATGAGCCACTTTGAAAATTAGTACAAGCTGTGCAGGCAGGATAGGAGTTGGGAGCAGATTTCCTAGCAGATGGCTCCAGGTGGGAAAAGAAAAGGGAGAATTCAGATCATGGATCTATGCCATGGACGTATCCCCTATCCTTGAGCATATGCCCTGGTCTCCACTTCTTCTGCTGTCTCTCTCAGTAGGGACTGGAGACATTGATTAATTTGGAGATTTAAGGATGGTATTCATAGGAAACAACTGGATCATCTCACTATTAATAAGCAATGGAGAAGGACAAATAATGATACCACAGTGTTGAAAAGTAGAGATGTTGGGAGTGATTGTTGTCTAGCTACTGGTTCAGTCAAGATCCGATGGAAGAGGGCTACTTCACTCAAGGAAGAGATTGCTCATGATTCAAGCAGGTTTTCAGATCCCAATGTGAAGGCACGTTACAAATTGATGCTGAGTAAGAATTCCAATTGATTGCAGCTGCCAGCTTGTGACATGGCTGGCCAATGGGAAGCTTTCCAGCAGGAGTGCCATGAAACACACAAGGCTATAATGGTGCGGGGCCGGGGGATGTTATGGCTTCCTCTGTGGGCATGGAAACTTGTAGATGAGAGAAAAAATTCAAGAATTAAAGTTGCAACTGGAAGGTTATAGTGAATGATAAATTAGTTGGCATGGCAACTTCAGCAAGGCAACCCTCAATACATACTGGGTTGCATGCACATTTGCACACATAATAGCTCCTGGGTATCTACTGGTACACTAAGTTGGGTACCCATGAGCTGTTGAGGGGAGGGGTGCTCAATGACCTTGTGGCAGGTTCTGGGATTTTTGAAATCGGAAGCAGCATCAGCAGCGTTACTGGTGAAGGGTCCAGGGAGCATCAGCTCAGTGTTCTCCAGAATCTGCTACCACCACCACGCCTTGGGACCGTCTGCCATTGCCACTGCTCCTGCTGCCATCAGCTGGACCCCAGCAATAGGGATGGGCGAACAGAACGCGGTTCGGTTGTTCAGTTCGAAACCCGAGTTTGGGTTCGATGGTTCGGTTCAGCCGAGTTCGGTTTGGCCGAACTTGGCCGAACATTCAAAAATAGCAAAACTGAACCGAAACCTAATTTTTGGCCCTGGAAAGACATTTTTCCTGCCTCCGATCTCATCCAAACACCTAACTGTTCGGTCGTTCGAGAGTTCGGTTCGGACATTCGGTTCGGACGTCCGAACAGACCGAGTTCAGTCCGAACTCCGAACATCCGAACCACGTTCGCCCATCCCTACCCAGCAATTAGGCAGGCCCCAGGGAGCAGCAAATAACATCAGCAATGGTGAATCCCTGGGAGCAGGAAGTGGCAGAAGCGGTGGCTCGCTGATGCTCACTGGGATTGTCAGCCCAAACATTCCACAATACTGGTGTATGGGAAAGGATATATTTGGCTTAATCTTCTGCTGTAGAAACATCAGGACTGTTGTCTGGTTTGGGGAGGGTTTCAGGCTAGGGATAACTGAAAGGATGGATATTATGAGCTTGCAAGAGACAGAGGTCTTGGGACTTTATTAATATATGCATCATTTCTGTCAGAGAAGCAAAGCAGTATACTAGTATTCAAAACGCAACCACACAACACTTGGCTGGTCTACTTGCAACCTTGTCTCCCATCTTCTCCAGTGCAGTGGGCACAGCTCAGCTCAAAAGGCAAGAAAAGCAAAGTCCCTCTGTGTGGTCTTTCCTACTGAATTTTGCCTGTTCTGTGGACACAGCAGGGGCCAGTGTATTTAAACAGGTGTGACGGATATAAATATCCACCAGCAGCAGGCTCCTGTGTAAGGAAAATCGATCATGACAGGCTGAAATGAATCAATGGGATGAGTTTTACAAATTCACAAGTGCAGATTTAAATTTTGTACCCTGTGTGAATTTTGCTATGAAACTTGCAAAGGTGCACGGCTATTGCTACTCTCTGCTAGCTTGCAATTGGCTAGCTCATGATCCTCAGTCAGGTACTACCCGCTTAAGTGTAACTAAGGATGCTAGACAAAAGTCAAGTAAGGGTACTTTCAGACAAGCACCCCACTACCCACCCTCCTTCCACCCATTATACATGTTGTAGGGCACCCATAGGGCACCAGTGCAGCCCTGCAATGTGTATAATCGGTGGGGAGGTGCTTGCCTAAAAGCACCCTAAGTGTATCTAAATTGCTTAAAAGCTACAGAAGTGGGAAAGAACGAAGCATCTGCTTTGGCTTTGTGTAACTCAGTTGAGCATAATAAAAATGTTACTTCTAACAGCTTGATTTTAAATAAACTAAAGAACCAAAGACAGTCCAATCAAACTAATCAAAGTTGAATTTTGACTCGGTTAAACAAGAGAGCTAGGTAAACTAGAATAACAGTAATGACAAGGTCTTGAATAGGTACTGGGACTGAGCCCTGGCATGCAGGTGCTGGGGCTGAGTACAAATTAATCCATGCCTGCCTAGCATATAACATCTTCCAGTATTTCCCCTAGATTAGTGATAGTCCAACTGCTCTCCACCCGTGGAAAGGGCTGTATAGGACATGACTGAACTACAGACTGGTAATTTGCAACCTTGCAATATGCTGATTAGCAAAAACCCACAAAGACAACAACAAAAGCAAAAGGAAATAACAGTTCAGAATTCCATTCTCTTGCAGCTACCTCAGTATTGATTTCTAATTCTCTGGGTTATTGAGAGGACAGCAAGGCTACTTTGCTGTAAAACAGAGCCACTCTGGGAGCAGCCCAAGAATCTTTTGTTGAATAATGTCAGGTATAGTTGTGAATGATGAATCCATTCATGGATGCCTGTGGGTGAATATGCTCAGTGCTCACTTTGGATCTTCATAGTCTGAAGCATTTTCCTTGTTACCTAGATTATTTTTTAAATTATTATTACTTTTGGATTTGTAACCCAACCTGTTTAGAAAACTCAGATTAGATAGGATTATTCCACGGGGATCTGCAGAGATTCTGAGAATACACTGTGCAGTTTATGCAAAATAGTCTAGCAGACAGGGATGGGTAAACCTTTCCCTCCTGTGAGCCACTTTGAAAAGTAGTACAAGTTCCATGGTCCACCGTCACATTAAAAGACGCCTGCCAGATGTTAGCACAGGATTGTGCCCGACCATGGTGGAGGCTAGCCTATGCTGTGACTCGGGAAAATCCCTGAGTCACAGCCAGAGCTAGCCCCCACTCCTCCCACACACAGGATGCAGCCGCCAGACCCAGGTTAGCAAGGGGGGGAGGCTGGCGCCATGACAGCCATCATTGGCTGCTATGGCTGCCCGTCAGCCGAGGAGGGTTGTCCACTATATGCAGCGCAGGGGCGACTGGACACACCTGCATCTCCCTGACCCCAGCCCGGCCACTGTCAAGTTAGTTCAGCGGCCAGGCCAGATCCTTCAGTTCCCAATTCTGAAATGTCCTATATTGTGCAGAAATTACACGGTGTTATGATTTCAACTGGTTCATTCTGCGAGCCTTATTGGAGATTACTCAAATAAGCCGCCGGAGGCTAGGGTATGTGCCTGCTCAGATCAGTCTATAGAGGATGTGCTCCATATGTTGCTGGTCTGCCCGTAGTATGAAACCATATGGACAGTCTGGCTGGTTTCTGTATGGGAAGGACAAGAATATCTACCCCGGATTCAGAAACTGGGGCTTTTGGTGAACTCACAGGAAGCAAGTGTCATTAAAGATGTGGCACTTTTCGTGTCCTTAATGTTACGGTTACGGCTTCGTGCTGATATCATCCCTGAGGGCTGATTGTTAAAGCGCCTGGGTGTATATAGATAATTTCTTTATTCTGTTAGTGTCATTATTACTGAATGGGTTCTGCTGTCAACTTTCTCGGTTGGAGGTGCATAGTTGAAAATGGCTGTAACATTATGCTATTGGTGGATGATTATGATTATTATTATTATTAAAATTGCTACTACACGATTAGATAGTCCAGATTTTGTTATGTCGTCAAATACAGCTGTGTAACTTCCTGGGTTTGAAAGGTTTATCCTTTTCTCGATATTGTCGTGGTTTCCAACTTCTGTTTAAGTTCGCTGGTTGGGGCAGTATTATTTTCTGGTTGTTCTTCTTTAGTATTTTGTATTTTGTTGTATGTTATTTGTAGCTACGGTGAAAGCCGATGTTACTAAGAATGTGTTTGGTGTCTTGTATTGTCTTGTATTGCTTTGTACTGTGTATTGTGGCTTGTTATACTTTTCTTTTACTCGGGCCATGGTGAAAACCGGTGCCGCAATAAAACTAACTAACCTTCAGCTCCCACCACGGCTCGGGTAGGTCTGTGGCAGCAGCAGGAGCTGTTGCTTCTGTTAACACCCAATGTGTTAGTAGAGTGCATAGGATGAGGGGACCTTGCTCTTATCTAGACCATCACCCCAGTGGGGTCATGCCATCTACGGACGGGGCCACAATCCCAATTGATAGTTGATATGCTGTGCATTTTCTTTGCTGGCTGGGGTCCTGGAATTATATTTAAGTCTCAAAATGAGGTCCCAAAAACAAAAAGTTTGGGATCTGGACCTATAGGCATTACTATAAGTATTAGCATTTTCAAAATCCATAAAATGGGAACATCGAAGCCTTTGATGAATACATTTCTTCTATGGTTATTCAAAAAGGTGGTAAGAAAAATAGTTATCTCATTACCTTGATGATGCCGTTTTGAAATGGAGGATGCTAATGATGCTAGAGAACTAGAATCGTAAGCCGCTTTTATATGCAGTGCTGAAAAGCGCCTCCTGAGTCCCGCATTGAAAGAAAAGCGCGCATGGGGAGTGTTTCCATGCTCCCTGCACTGCTGGAAGTGACGTGCTCCCTGTTGTCGGCAGCGGCACAGCTGCTGCCAAGAACGGGGGCATGTCCCTTCTGGCAGCGCAGGGAGCATGTAAACACTCCCCGCGCGTGCTTTTCTCTGAACGCGGGACTCAGGAGGCGCTTTTCAGCGCCTCGTATAAAAGCGGCCATAGAATCATAAAGTGTCAGAGCTGGAGGTCCCTTAGGGAGCATCTAGTCCAACCCCTTGCTTGGGTTCAGAATGACCACTGCATCCCAGAGTGATGGCTGTCCAGCCTCTTTCTGAAGACTCCCAACGATGGAGCACCTACAGCCTTCTCAAGCAACTTGTTCCATTGCTGCACAGCTCTTGCTCTTAGGAAAGTTTTCTTGATAGTTAACTGAATCTCCCTTCCTGTAATTGGAGCCCATTATTTCTAGTCCTGCCTGCTGTGGCGATGCAGAACGGTTCCTCGCCATCTCCTTTGTGGGAGCCATTTAGAAATTTGAAGACCGCTATGATGTTTCCCTTTAATCTCCTCTTTGTTAAGGTTCCTTGGTTTCATAGGGGGAAACAATGCTTAATGTAAGTCAGAGACAATGTTTTGGCTGTGAGAGGAGCTGTATCTCTCCTCCAAGTGCACCTGTTATGAAATTGTGGGTTCCCTCCTACCTTGGAGCTTTCCACTCCCTCGACCAAATTTGATTGAAATTTATTTGTGGTTCAAAAATTACAAAGGACACACACAGACACAGACACAGACACAGACACAAGCATATACAGAGAGAGAGAGAGAGTGCATAATCCCTCTTTCCATAGGAAACCAGCTAAAATGAACATGGGTCAGTAGAACCATATGGGAAACATCCCCTTAGAATGACGATCTATTTGTTTGTCAGAGCTGCTTTTGGTTCCACAGAACCTCAAAGTTTTAACTGTGTAAAACTGACTTTTCTCCAAGCTAGCAGCTGGTTTTCTGCTAAATACTTGACTCGCCATTCCTCACGCAAAGCCAGGTTTAGGGCAAGACCAATGGTGCTGTGGCTCCAGGCCCTGCAGTCAGCACCCAAGGCTGGCAGCACCTCCTCTGGAGTGGCAGTAGCAGCGGAGGGCTCCTGGGAGCCAAAGGAGTGGCAGCAGCTCCAGCGTCGTTCCTGGGGCTGCTCTGGAATAGTAACGAGACCCTGCCCCTCTGCTCACAACCAGAGACCTTATCCATTGGTCCTGGGCCTTGCAATTCTAGGGCCCAACCCTGTTCTCGCTAAATGTAGCACAGCATATTCTGTACAGTGATATGAGAAGAAATGCTTTCCTTTATCTTTCCCTCTTTGAGACATTCTGGTTGATATGTAGCTACTACTCACTCTTTCATATTAATGCCATTTCGCAGTTAAATCCCTATGTTCTGCACTAAAAATGTATGTCTACATTTCCTCCTGTGGTGTTCTGAAGTCTGGGTTAATTTAGGTTCAGGAAACAGTACATGGAAGTAGTAAAGAACATGCAACTCACTTTAATCTACAGAAATACCATATTCTCCAGGGGAAGCTTTAATTTTGTCCTTGTTGCATTTTCCCTATAAAATAGGAGACACCCCTCCTTTTGCAAATTAGACATCTCTTCAGCTTTCAGTTAATAGGTCTACTTAAAACAACATCACAATTCCTTCAGTTCCATAAAGACAAATTAGAAACAGTAGATAAAGGGGCCGATCCTAAACCCTGCACACAGCACGTTCACAATCCATGCACATCCCTGGTATAGTTGCTGTGATATGCACACAAACTGTACACAAACTGCAACTTGCGCACACGTACATGCATGTGTGTGGGTTTAGGATTGTATCCATATTTTTTACTGTGTCTAAAGTTTATTTTGAATAGTCTATGTGTATAATCCAAAATATGATTTAGGAATAGAATTGCTTGCTTTAGACTGGTGTAGAGTGCTTATAATAATTTTCCTTCAACTCAAGCTCTGTGGAAAAAATGTACTTTCTTACCTCCTTTCATTTTCAGGGGATTACGGTGTTCAGGTAAATTAAATTTGGAAGGGGGGGAGGGACTCTTTAGTGATGCCTTTGTAGTCTATCTGTGTTTGCAAAGTTAACCTTTTAGTTGCAACAGCAAACAAGGGAAACTTGTGTTTCAGAAAGAGTTCTATCTATTCTGTCTAAATACTTATAGAAGCCTCAGTTCCCATATTCCTCAGGCCGCAAGGAGCACATTCAGTTGGTGCTCTGAGCACTGCACTGGCTGCCTATTGTCTTCTGGGTCCAATTCAAGGTACTGGTTTTGACCTTTTAAATCCCTACACGGCCTGGGCCTTGCTTACCTGAGAGATCACCTGGGCGCCAGGGCGGCGCCTGCGGTCATCTGGGAGTGCTCTTATGGAAGTCCCGTGTTATTGGTGGGTCCGTACGGGCCAGAGGGGGTTCTCGGTGGCTGCACCATCACTTTGGAATTCCCTCCCGGTAGAGGTTTACCTCAGCCCGGATCTCCTTACCTTCCAACGAAACTAAGACCTGACTCTTCCGGCAGGCATTTGGTGGGGGAGATGGGAAGTGAGGGTTGGGTTAGTTGGGTTGGGGGGGGTGCGGGGAGGAGGACTGCGTTTTATGCACAGACCTGTTTTTGTGTACACTGTTTTATATTTATATTTTTTCTATTTTGATACTGTGTTTTATTATAATTTTTATTATGGAAGCCGCCCCGAGTCGCCATTGGCGAGAAGGGCAGGGTAGAAATGTAAACAAATAAATAAATATTTCTCTCAGCGTCTGATAATCTTTTTTATGTATTTGTCGTCATAGCTCCCCAGTGCAGTATGCAGAGATTAATGTCTCTGTTTTACAGATAGGAAACTGCTGCACAGAGGGACTTGGGGCCTATTCACGCAACTTACTTGGCACAGCCCCATGATGCCTTTCTCCCCATGGCAGGTGCTGTGTGAAGAAGACTTGCTGGCACTGGAGGCCAGGCTACCTTCTGTGGGGTTTTGCCAAGAACGGGGAAGATAGGCACCCCCACACACAGGCTTTTGAAACAGGTAAGACGTGCCCACACACAGAGATATGTACTCTGGGGGCACTTGGCTCGTCTATAAGGAACCCTCAGGATCTGATATGGCCTATGGGATTGATATCCCCAGCCTCGATCATCACAGGGTGACAGAGCGTAATGCTGGAGCACTGACTGACGCACCACCTTGCACACCGGACCCAGGAACAGGGGTGCAGGAGGGGTGATAAGGACGCGGTGCCCAGACACCCCGGGGTCAGGGAAGTGTAGGACACACACGCCAGGCGGGACCTCAGTGAACCAGGGAGTGCAGCTAGGGGAACACGTATACCATACACAATGAATCACTCACCAGTCACGCTTGCAGTCACTCTTTCCCACACTCTCTTTCTCACTCTTGCTCTATTAATCCAGACAAGTCTCAGACACAAAGGGTATCAACCAAGGGGGCCAGTCTCTCAGGCTTGTGGCACTGATCACCGGCAAAGGTGTAGATGCAGGAGCTTCTTTTATCCTGTTGCAAGCCCATGCACTGCTGCTGGCATTCTGAGTGGCGAGATGGTGGCGTGGAGGGCGTGACCTGGGCTGACGTGCCTGGGCGGGACTGCCTGGCCTCTGTTGCGCTGCTCGGCCCAGACGCCGCTGTTTGCGGCAGCGGCGGTGTGATGAGTGTGGGCGTGTCCTGCTCTCCTGAAGGGAGCTGCCAGGAGGGCTCCGCCGCTGGCTGCAGTACTGGGGCCCTTGCAGGTGAGCCGCACGGTTCCTCTCTTCTCCCGCCGTTGGTGGTGCAATCGCGCCAAGGGGTCCGGCGTGGAGTCCTAAGAGGGCCCCGGAAAGGTACCTTGCCCCACCTCCACAGGCCCCTGTGTCAGGACCTGACACCTTCACAGAACTCTGACCTGATGGAGGAAGGCTGTGTGCTGTGTTCCATTTGCTCTGAGAGTTGGTTGTATGAATGCCCCCTAAGACTACTTCTGCACTGTTAGCTCACCCCTCTTTCTGCCCCATATTCTACATATTCCCAGTCATGCAACTAGTGTGGATAGCAGATGCCCTAGAGCAGGGATGGGGAACCTCAGGTTCAGGGGTGAAATCCTGGATCGGGCCCCTAAATCCAGTCCCCCCCTCCCCCCCAAGCAGTGAAAAGCTAAACATAGAATAAGGGAGCAGAGATGAGTAGGGCCATTTCGGAATTACCCGCACCACACCGCGACTTTTCTGCTGATATTCCGCTAATTCCACCAGCATTCTGCAAATTCGGAAACTAACGGAAAAATTGCAGAATTGTCAGAAACTGTCAGAAAACCGCTGTTCCACTATTTTGTGGCGCTGGCAGAATGACGGAAGTAGCGGAAATGTCATGTTTCCACTATTTTGCAAAGCCTGTGGAAGTAGCGGAATGAAATTAGCGGAACTGCGGAAGTAGCGGAATGAAACTAGCGGAATGAAAGCCTCTGCCACGCAATACCACTAATTGCGGAAATGCTGTTTCCGGCGGAAATAGCTACCACTGCGACATTCTGCTACAGCCCTACAGATGAGGGCATTCACACAAGGACAAGGACAGACATATCCTTGACACAGATCTATGATCTGTACCCTCCTCTTCCTGAGTGCATCCCCATCCCCAACTTCTATGCAGCCTTCAGAGCTTGTTCTAATTTTCAATGTGGCTTCTGAGAGGGAAAAGGTTCCTGAACCCTGCACTAGAGTGAGTACTCAGCCAGGAGCAGAATGCAGGATGAGCTGTTCCTGTGCAGTCACACTGTCAGTTTGCCTTGGAATGTGTGGAATGTGAGACAGGAAGAAGGTTGAGTCCACACCCTCTCCGGATCTCTGTCAATGCAGAGCAAGCTTCTAGTGTGAAAGAAGCCTAAGGGTAAGGCCACACAAGACGTTAACCCACATTAGGCAACGCCAGATATTCGCCCACTTCTGCCCCTGGTGGGCGGCAGGCTGCTACATGATGCATCTGCCAGAGAAGGCCACTGGGCTACTGTTGCCCCACCCAGGCCAGTGTGGGGTAATGGGCCACCTCCTTTCTGGTTTGGTCCATGCAGCCCTGGCATGAGGCGAGTTCTGAGGATTGGGTCCAGAGGAACCCTGGCCACCATATAGCTGATTGGGGGCATGGGGCCAGAGGAGCATGTGTGCTCTCCCCGCCTGCCAACAGCTGATTGGAGAAGCGGGGTGCTCAGAGGAGCGTGCGTTCTCCCCACCTGCCAAACAGCTGGTGGGGGGAGTGGGCCAGAGGAACACATGCGTGCCTCCAGGTTCCCCTCCCCCAATCATCGCTCTAGCAGGTGGGGCGAGTGCGCACGTTCCTCCCCCATCCGTTGTCTAGTGGCAGCAAGCCTGACTCTGCAGCACAGCAGGAGCCCAGGAATCCAGCCCCATGTGCCTAGCTCGTCAGTCGCACCTGTGGCATGAAGGGGCTTGTGATGGCTGGGGGTGGGAGGGCCTGCTCACTCTCCTCACCAGCCCAAAATGTGGCGGTTGCTTTGGTCCTCCAAGACGGGCAGGGGATCCATCTGGCCCTGTCTCGGGTGACTTTACCTGAAGTGATTTGCCCCAGGTCACACAGGATGTCCTTTGGTGGGAGCCAGGACTTAAAGCTAGGATTGCCTAAGGTCCAGATTGGCACCCTAACCAGGGGATTATCAGACCTGCTAACGTTTTGGTCTTTGTTTTAATCAGCACTAGTGGTAAATTATTGTCCTGCTTGCACTGGTAGAGACTATGTTCACTGCTGATTGAGAAGCAGGTAATATCTAATCAGAAAATGAAACCCTGATTTGCATCACTTAGAGATTTGCCTTTTGTTGTTTGTTTCCCTTCCCACCCCCCAACTCTGATAATTAATTCTGCTTTTTGTTTTTAAACTGTTAACTAAATTTCAGGACTAAACATGGGCCAGAACAAAGTAAATGGCATCCAGTGATACAAGGAGCTAAACAAGTAATGGGTGGAATTATGGGAGAATATGAATTCCAGGTCAGAAGTGAATTTTAATTCATCTGGGTTTGTGCTGTGTTCCCTGGTTGTTGCAGCTTATTACAGAACCATGATGGTACCCCCCCCCCCCCCCAATTTATTTAACTTACCAGGATAATGTAAATCACAATTTGGGAGTACAGTCAAACCTCCCATGCTTTGTGTCCAGATTATTTTTGTTTTTATTTTATTTTATTTATTTTGATTTTTGCCCCGCCCTTCCCAAAGGCTCAGGGTGGCTTACAAAACAATTAAAAACAATGCATATACATCAGCATAAAAACACAAACCTCCAACCTTTCCCCTCCCCAACCCAACCACAAACCCCACAAAAAACCCTCCCCAAGCCCCCACCATTCCCTATCCCTACCTGCCAAATGCCTTAATAAAAAGAAAGGTCTTACACTGCCTCCGGAAAATGCTCAGGCTCAGATGAACCTCTGCAGGAAGGGAATTCCATAACGTCGGGGCAGCACCTGAGAACGTCCCCCTGTGAGCCCTCACTGTATGAACAAGACGTAACAAATGGCAGGAGGTGCCCCTGATAGGCACTCCAGGCCGATCACAAGGGCCCCAGTGGGGCATGGAAGGACAGGTGGTCTCTCAGATATGTGGGGTCCAGACCGTTGAGGGCTTTTTAGATTAGAAGGGTGTCCAAATAGGGAGAGGGGCATAAAGAAGGATCTGGATGTGGGTGCCCCTGATAGAAGTTGCATTATAGTGGCAATTAAATGTCATAGTAAGCTGCTAAGGAAGCATTCACTGATGAAATTCTTCAAGAATTTTAAATAATTGATTCAAGAATTTTACAATTTTTCTGTAACGAGGGGGAGCGGGGGGGGGAAGCCAGACTAATTAAAAATAGTTGGTTATGAATTAATCAGCTCTACAGTTAACATTCCTTCCATTAGAATAGTGTTTGGTGAGGTTTGATCTTCTGGATGTCTCGGATAGTTCAGATAACAGGATGATGTAAGAATCTCATCGAATGCCAGAAGCTCTGTTGTTGTTTGTTTATTACGGCAGGCTCTCGCCATTGCCACAAAAAGAAGTTACAATAAAATACAATTATAACATATAGTTTAACCCATTGAGAATGCAGTTAGTTTTGTCAGTCAGCTCATGTATCTACACTACGCATACATAATAAGCTCAATAATAAATCTGAGTGTTGTAAAATTTGCAAATGCTTTTTTGTGCAAAGATAAATTTTGCATTATGAGAACTATAGTTAAAATACGACACACATACCCCACCACACACAGTTATTCCAGGTTTATGACAAGTTTGTGTCCAGTTCCAGTACAATAAGATCAGCTTTGTCATTTTGTGTCATGCTGTTTTCCGCCTAAACATCGCGATCCTATATCACGTATGTGTAAGACTAAGCACTCCATGTTGTGTGGGTGGCAAAGATATTGCTTGTAACAACACTGTGCTTCGAGAATAGTGGTGATGAAATTATTTGTTCCGCTTGATTGGCAGACACCACAGTTTGACGCAGTCTTGCAGACAGTTTGATTATTGCTTGACATTTCATCATCACTAACTGCAAGGAAATAATTGCAATATAGCCTCTTATGTCCAGAAACCTCAGGGATTATCAAGCTATTTCTGTATATGAAAAATATCTAGGCATTGAACTGGTGGGGCATTTAAGCACCTTTTTGTTGTTTAGTTCTTCTCCATCCTGGATATTTTTCATGTCCCCCCAAAGTAGTAAAGGATTAGGATGTCCAGTATAGAGAAGGATCCAGATTACAAAGGCTTTACTGTGTTAACTTTGTCCATGGAGCACGAGGGGAATGGAAAAGGGAAGAGAGCACTTGCTTAGCTTTAGTAATAGCCAAATAAGCACTGTGTGCATAAAGTAGCTATGAAAGTTTTAAGACTGGCGAATTCCTGCTGTAGCTGTCACACTGACTGGAGGGGAGCACTGTTCTATTTCTGTCTGGCGTCTTTATTTTCTATCAGCTGGGAAATTGAGGTCTCTGCCCCACTCCCCCAGCTGACAGGGATTTAAAATGTCGGAGGGTAGCAGGGTGGCAATTTGTCACTCTGTGAGCTGTGGCAGATTCATGTGTTTCATAGTGGTGGTGGAAAAACCAGCTCTGCTACACCACTGCCTCCATCTCTTGTCCAACAATATGCACCCTGACTATTGGTGAAGTGAATAGCCATTTTTGGATATTATTTGGTATCCCAGCCCCTGCCTTTGTCCCAATGCCTCCACCCCCTGTCAACTGAAGTGGGGCGCTGGGGGGGGGGGGGGTTGTCCTTACTCTAGGCAGAGGCTTGAGAGAGGGGAGGAGTAGGTTCCTGTCTCTGTCTTCATCTTCTCCACCTGTAACTCTGCAGTCCAAGGAATCTTAGTTGTGATACCCTCCCCCAGTCCAGGGATCCCCCGGGTCACCACTCACATCCAGGGAGTTCGCCGAGCTCCTCAGGGCTAGGCCATCCAAGAGCTGTGCAGCTCCACTTGCTCCCGGTCTCCTTCCAGCTGTCTGCCTGCCTCTTAAATAACTCCTTCTGGCACAGCCTGTGAGCGTGCCAGGTGAGGATATCAGCATCTGTGACAAGGAAATTCCCGTCACTGTGCCTGACGTCATTATCTGTGCTGTAGCATTCTCTGGCTCTTTGATAGGCCTGGATGCTCCCTCAGCAAGTTAGTTGCCCCTGCTTTCAGCTCCTCTTTGGGCCACTGTTTCTCTGGTGTCCTGGCCTGGTCTGACAGCGGGTCTGTCATCCCTGCTGTCATGTTCCCCGACTGGCAAGACAAGGTCTCATGGTCTGGGGGGGATAAGAGCCTTATCGCCCTGTTGAGAGGAGAAATCAGCATTAGCATGAAGATGTCCAGACTGATGGCAGACATTGAAAGTGAAGGGTTGCAAGGCCATATGCCACCACATAAGTCAAGGACTAGAGTCCTTCATGGAAAACAACCATTAGAGCGGGGCATGATCAGTCACCAAAGTGAAACGCACTCAGAGCAAGTAATAATGGAGGGCATGTATAGTCGAATGTATTGCCAAAGCCTCTTTTTTAGTCAGTATAAGCTGTTTCCCTAGGGTCCAATTTCTGGCTTATGTACACAATGGGGTGTTTGTCCCATCCAGTACTTGAGACAAGATCATTCCCAATCCAACATCGGAAGCATCAATTTGCACAATAAAGGATTGAGGAAAATCCGGATTGTACAATATTGGAGTCATACACAGGCATTGCTTCAGGGTTTCAAATGCCTGTATATTGTGTGGTGTCCATTGCACCGCCAAGGGTTGTCGTTGGCCTAGTATCAGTAACAGGGGTGGCTGTTGTGGCATAGTGAGCCATGTGCCATCGATAATGCCCCATGAGGCCTAGGAACTACTGGACTTCTAGTTTAGTCGTGAACAACGGCCAGTCTCTAACAGCCATGACTTTGTCAAGCATAAGTCGCACTTGACCATTACCTAGTCCAAGTATGTTACTTCTTTCAACCCCAAGTGACATTCAGCAGGATTCTCTGTAAGTCCTGCTTTGGCCAAGGTAAGGACAATTTGTTTTAGGTGGTGCAGGTGTTCTTACCACGAGTGACTGAAAATGACAATATCGTTGATATAGGCTGCTGTGTACCTCATGTGTGGCACCAACACCTGCTCAGAAGGCTTTTGAAAGTCACTGCGGTCCCGTTTAACCCGAATGGCATTTTTACAAAGTGGAACAAGCCTAGGTGGGTGGCAAAGGCAGTCTTCTCTTGCACCAATGGCATCATTGGGATTTGACAATAGCCTTTTGTGAGTTCTAGGGATCGACAAATATCAGGCTCCTCCTAGCTGTTCAAGCAAAGGGTCCACCCGGGGCATGGGATATGCATCAAAGCAGGAAATGGTATTAACTTTCTGGAAATCTCTACAGAACCAAGCTGACCCATCAGATTTTCCCATGAGAATGGGTTGGCTCTGTCACGGGCTCTTGGATTCACGGGTGACCCCAAGGGCTAACATATTTCAGACTCCTTCTTCAATCGTTTTCCACTGGTGGCGAGGGTTTTGTTGGAGAGCCTCCTGCACTTTTCCTGTTCAATGTTATCATGTTTGATGATGATGGTCTGCTCTGGCATCTTCACAAATATGTGTCAGAATTGAGATACCAGCTATTCAGTTGGTTTGTCTGTTGATCATTCAATTCAGACCCCACTGGTATCTCTCTGATGACACGCGTCATGGACTTCAGGTTATTCTCTTCTGTAACTAGCCCCTCAGACTTGGGGCCTTCTCTTTCCTTCCACTCCTTAAGAAGGTTGATATGGTAGATTTGTAATTCACGTAATCTCCCGGTTGATGTACTACAGTCGACTTCACTGACGTTAAGAACAATTTCAAAAGGTCCCTGTCATGTAGCTAATAATTTGGATTCTGTGGAGGGCAACAAAACACACACCCTTTGACTTGGTTGCTACTGGTGGGCTTGGGTCCTCTGGTCATGCCAATACTTTTTCATAGCTTGAGCAGCTATGAGGTTGTCTTGAGCAAAACTGATTATTTGTTCTAGTCGTTCATGCAGTTGCCGTACGTAATTAACTACATTGTCGTGACTGGTGGACTGTTCTTTCAAACCTTCTCATATCAAGTGCAGCAAACCCCAGGGCTGTCACACACAGAGAAGCTCAAAGGGAGAGAAACCCTCTCCCTTTAGGGGTGGGCCATTGCTCAGGTGTTAGACCACATGCTTTGCATGTATAAAGCCCCAAATTCAATCCCCTGCATCTCCGATTCAGAATCTCTGGTAGCACGCCTGGATGAGGCATCTACCAAGGATCCTGGAGGGTCTCGGGTAACATGTCTGGGTGAGGCCTCTGCCGGAGACCCTGGAGACCCGCATTTAAAACCCTGCTGCCGTGTCAGGTTGTGACAATACTGGGCTATGATGGACCACTGGTGTGACTCAGTTAGACTGCTCCTTATAATATATCCTTAAACCAATGACACCTGGGGTACCTCAAAACATGCAAACATCAAGGAGGTGATCCTGGCAATACGAGTTGCCAGGATCCCGGTTCTTCCCTAGCAAATTTCCTGAGCAGTCTCTTAAGGGTCTGATTGAAACACCTAACTAACCCATCAGTCTGGGAATGATAAATTGAGGTATTTATGGTCTTGATTCTCAAGAGCTTACAGAGTTGCTTCATCACCCTCCCCATGAAATTGGTCCCCTGATCAGTTAGTATTTCTTTGGGTAAGCCCACCCTCGCAAACAATGATAACAATTTCCTAGCTATCACAGGGACCTTTATTGACAGCAGGGCCACTACCTCTGGATATTGGGTGGCATAGTCAGTGGCCACCAATATATATTTACGGCCTGCCAATGACCTGTCTAGAGGCTCCACTATATCAACTCCCAGTTGTTCAAAGGGTACCCTTATGAGCGGCAAAGGTATAAAGGATGCAAGGGGAACCTTCTTTTTGCTAGTAAGTGGGCAGTCAGGGCAGGAAGTACAGTACCTTCGGACTGCCTCCCTAATGCCAGACCAATAAAACCACTGAACCAAACACTCAAAGGTTTTTTCTTCACCTAGATGCCCTGCACAGGAAACCTCATGACCTACCCGTAACAACTCCCTTTGTACTTGCCTAGGAGCTAGCAATTGTTGTGGCTCTATGGATGTTAGAAGCAGTCGTTCTGGCTGTCACATTTGGATATTCAGATAGCTATCTGAATAACGTCCACATCCAAAATGGATATTCGCATATCCGTTTATTTGGTTTGTTCGCTTTATTGGGTTATTTGGTTCAGCTATTCACTTATTCCATTTGGTTATTCCATTGCTTTGCTTTGGCACTATTTAGCATTACTGTGCATGCTCAATAAACCAAACAACCCAATAACTAAATAGTGAGAAACCAAAATATCCAAAGCAGATACTCTAACAAAACAGAACGTATACTGAGTTTGTCAGATTTGTCTTGAAGCAGATAAACTTCATGGATAATACATTTTCTTCACATATTCTTTTCACCCTGGCCCTTTAGTGCCGTCTGCCACCAAGTTGCCCACATCAAGTTGCTCACTGCAGGGTGAGCTTGAGGACTCCATCTGCGCCTGCTCCAGGAGTCTGTTGGTCTTTAATGCCTAATTGTTTGAAGCCCAGATGGGAAGACTATGTGGTGAAATATGATGTGGGTGACCTGAAAGCCCTGGGTATTTTAAGGCTAAGCTGGGTCTCGTATAGGGTGACCACTAGGGAGAAACAGAGTCTGGGAGTCTGGCTCTGGGCTTAGGGTTGCTTAAAGGCAAGGAGGCTGGAAGCAAGCCCAGACCTGAACAGGGCTGCCTTGGATTTGGCTGGCCAGGGAGGCCAGATTAGAAGTTGCCAGAATGTAGGGGTGGGAATTTCAGTTTTGGCAGTATTGGTGCCATTTTGGAAAAGGCATCGTTTCTGTGCATGCGTGAAACGGCTCCACGCATGCACAAAAGGTTACCCTTTTCCAAAATGGCGCTGATGCTGCTGGCACCATTTTGGAAAAGGGCTGAATATGTGCCAAATGGTCACAGTGGCCATTTCGCACATGTGCACTGCACGAGTCGGGAGCTCTGGTAGCACACCCTGGGAAGAAGGCCTGCTGCAGGCCTCCCACAGTTATGCTGGGTCCAGCGCAGCCACTTGGCTCTGGAGGTAGCCTGGCCGGCTGGCTGCTAGAACATCACCAGCCAGCCTCCCTGCAGCAGAGAAGACCCAGTTGGCAGTGGAAACAGTGGCTCCTCACCCCCATCCACTGAGGTCTGGACCAGTAAGTACATGCAAGCTGGTAGGGCCTCAGGGATGGGGGTAAGGACAGGGCCCAAGGACTGGGAACACACATCCCCTTCCAAGACTGGTAGTGGGCCCCAGGGGATGGGGGCATTGGGGGTTAGGGACGGGGTATTTTTTCTGTCCTGGACCCCTGTTTTGGTTCTTCGTTCTGGTTCCTTTCAAATTTCCCATTGACTTCAATGGGAAAATTTCCCATTGAAATCAATGGGAACAGATTTCCTGTTAAGTTCAGTGGGGAAAGAAACAGAACCATAATCCAAAAACCAAAATCGAAAGAGCTGAAAAACAGGAATCTGGGGGGTGGGGGAAACTAAACTAAAAAAAGGCCCTGTGTCCCAGTGCTAGAAAGGCTAGGAGCCCGGCGATAAGAGACTGAAGCACATGGAAAGGCTCGCCTCAAACAAAGAAGAGTCTAGCCTGGAAAGCTGGGCAGATATATTGTTTGGTTTGGACTTTAATTTATGTTTGTCAGTGACTGGGAGCATATCTTGGATAAATAGCACATGGATGAAGAAATGAGTGTTTTGGATTGTTCCCTGTAGTCTTGCCGGGACTCACCCCTGACAAGGCCGCCCTGTTTCGTGGTCATTGGAATTCCCCTGTGTTCTAAGGCAGTTGAAACAGAGAGCAGTTGACTTGATGGGGGAAAGTTCACTCTAAATCCACTCCATATAACACAAAGATTTGGTATGAACCTCCCTCCACTATAGACATAAGCAGGAGGAAAATAGCCTCCTTCCCTATGGCCATGACATCCAGTAAATTCCAACCAGGAGAATGTAAATCATGTCCCCTCTCTCTGCTCTGGTGACACAATTTAGTGGTTTGTGTGCCCTTAGGATTGCGCACTGTGGCTTGTTTTCAGGGCTCAGACCACAATATATGGTAGTCATGGCAGCAGGAGTTATTGGAAATAGATTTTGCCCCCTCCTTCCTTTTCTCCCCTCCCACTGCCCCCAGGCTGTTCTTTTCTTAATCTTTACGTCAGTAGTAGTTTGGATCATTTAAATTTTCTTGAATCATTAACATTCCTCATCTCCAAGAGTGACTCAGGTATTGGTTGGCAATATACATGCCAAGACCCTCTTCATCTTTTCATTTCCGGTTCTAAATCATTCAGGAATGTGTACAATTCAGCCCACAATTCTAAAAGTAAAGGTTTAATTCAGTGGCTGGTAAACATTTTAACAAATTGCTTTGTAGTGTAATAGGTCATTGCAAGAATGGGAATCGGTATACACTTGTAGATTCCTCACAGGAGCACACCTGCAGTCATGTGTTCTCAATACAAAGGAAAGGAGACAAGGGGAGATGAAATGGTTCAGCCCTATTTTATCCACAGTTTTGAAATAGTTCATGGAAATCCCACACAGGCTTTTTTAACATCTGTTCTAAAGGGTTGCTCTTGTTTGCCTGGCTGTGTACTATGCCATCTTGTGCATGTGCAGTAAGCACTTCTTATGCATGTGCAATAACTAAAATACAAATACAATTGCATGAGCAAAATACAAAAATATATTTGCACATGTGCAAAAACGTAATTCCCCACCCCCTTCCCAATTCATAAAAAATGTAGGAAGTGACAGATTAGGAATGTAGGTAGGGTTGCCAGATCAAACTTTCTCAAAAATAATGGATGCTCTGGAGCCATGGCATTCTGAAATAAGGGACATCAATTAAATCTAACTGTGACACTTCTTAGTCACTGTGGGCTGGATCACCTCACAGGCGAGACGGAGTGGTGGTAGCTGCTCTAGAGTTAAGGCGTGTTGCATACTCCATTATAAAGCATGAGCATTCTATGCATTATAAAATTCTTATGACTGAAGTTAGGATTATGACATTTGGGGTGGAAGATCGCTTGAGTCAGAGGTTGATTCTGTCCAAATCTCAGCCAAATCAGATGGGAAATGGCTAAGATATTGTAGTTGAAAAATTGGACTCAAATGTCTTTTTTTCCGGCCATTCCGACCATCTTGATCTGAAGAGGCTAGAGGGGTTTACTATTAGATGTGAGGAGGTGTAAACATTTTAGAAAATTCCAGGATGCTGGCAGGGTGTGCTTTTGGTTTAATTTTTGAAAATCCAGTTAGTAGTTCTTAAGTTGTGGTTTCTGAAAATGTCAATGTTATCCAATGCAGATCATCATATCTTTAAGATATGACATGGATGTATGACGGTGTACGGTTGGGGAAACCTTACGCCGGCCTGTAAGGGGGGGGAAGCCTTACAGAGGGATATGGGCCTAAGCACGCAGAAAGGACCCCAAGCGTACCCACCCAGGAGCGTCTGGTTACAAGGCAGTGCCTCAGATAACTACCCTCAGGATAGAATAGGGCCTTAGAATCCAAGGATCCCCAGCCTAAATCATCACAGGGTATCTGGGTGGAGCGCAAGCCTCGAAAAGCTCCTGGGTGCCCAGGCGTTCGGGGGACCCGGGCTAAGGGGGACACCTGGAAGAAAGGTTGGTGATAGGGAGGGGGAGTGAGGGACCCCAAGGGACGCACACGGAGGGGATAGGGCAGCCACACGGCGGATCCCAGGGCAGCCCTGGAGGGCGAGGCCTGACAGACGGGAGCAGTAGCTGCCCATGGAGTGTGTGTGAATATTCCAGATACACAGACATATACAGATTCTTATTCTCTTTCTCAGCTGCTGCCCCAGCTCAGCCGCCTCTTGTTAATTTCACAGGCAGGTGGTTGCTAATTTGTTTCCCAGCCCATACTTAGTCAATATCAACCACAGCTATTGCCTTATTGTGAACAGAACTGGGCTTTCACAGGTTCTTCCCCGGAGGTTTCTACCGGCCCCTTTAGCCAGCACTTGGGCCTTGCAACCACAACGCAGCTTCTCCTGTTCCCAGACTGTGTCCAAGGACTTTTCTCTCTATCAGCCCGGTGCCACCTTTTCAAACTCTGCAACAGCTCTTACATCCAGGTGTGCTCTCTCTCTCACACACACGCAGCAGCAGAGACAAGGGGGTTTGGGTACACGGGAGGGGTTAGTGGGGGGGGGACAGGACCTGGATTCTGGAGGCAGCTGCTCCCATCAGCTGGATCCTCTGCAGGGGAAGTTCCCCTAGGGACAGGTCGAGCCATGCCATGGCCTCCCGTGTCATGCGGGATCCTGAGATGGACAGAGTCCCCAGCACCAGCTTCCTCCCCTCGCTGGGTGGATGCGGGCTGCGGGGACAGCAGCTTGGAGGGCGGGGACAGCTGGGCGGGGCATTGCCTCAGGGGAAGGAGGAGATGGGAGAGGCCAATGGGGGCTAGGGGAAAGGAAGGGAAGCAAGCAGGGGTAAGGCAAAGTGAGGAGATGGTGGGGGTAAATGGGGGTTGGGGGGGTTAGGGGGAAGGAGTAGAGGATGCGAGCTAAAAGGGGGCTACAGGGAAGGTAGCAGAGAGTCGGAGGTGAATGAGGGCTAGGGGGAAGGAGGAGAGGGTGGGGAGATGAATGATGAGCACACACATGCATACGCACACACCCCTTTTCAGACTCCACTCCAACCAACGTAGCACCTTTTCAAACTCCCAATCAGTTCTTGTATCCAGTCTCTTCCCCCCCCCCCCCCCCTCACCCACCCACTGGCAGGGAGAAGGGGGCTTGGGCACAAGGGAGGGGTTAGGGTAGGGGGAACAGACAGCCCCATGTCTAAGGGGGTGCTTTTAAAAAAAAATTAAAAGCTCAGTGCAGCACAGGCAGTTCATTTCCATGCGGTTCACTAAACTGTCAGCGCTCTGACAGCTCGGCATGGAGGGTTTCCTTCCCCTGCTGCATGTTGAATCGGGTGGCAAACTGTGGGAGGAAGATTTGGCTGCGGAGATATAGCAGGATTGGCTCTCTAACCACCATGGAATCTTTGGCCCTCTCCTGTACTGAGCACGCACCAACCCCCAGGTCAGAGCTTGATATGATGTCATTTAGAGGCACCTAACTTTTTAGGGGCCTACACATGTAAAGAATCCAATCCAGTTACCACTGAAGCTAATGAGAGTTTTGTTTTGGGGGTTTAATGAGAGGAGTGGGCAATAGTAGTGAACTTAAGATAATGCAGTGACACAACATGTAACCAACAGAGCACGAGTAACTAAGGTGGCTGCCAAAGCCCTCTGGAAAGCACACAATATTTCTTTTGGAACTCCTGTATCTTCCATACTAGGGGCTTTTCAGGCCAAAGTATTACCTATGCTGACCTTTGGTGCTGAGATAATGACAGCCCCAGATCATGTAGTATTGGAGAGAGTGCAACATTTTTTTTTAAGGAGGATCCTTAGGGTAGGGCCCCGTATTCCAGGTGCAGTGCTCCGTGCTGAAACGGACTCGCTTTCGATTGAACTTTATGTAAGGTTGGCCCTCTTGCGATACTGGATTAGGCTATTAACAAGTTCTCCTGAATTGCTCCCATTTCATTGTCTGATGAAGCAGTTGAAACATGAGGGATCTACGGTATATCCCTGGATAAGGTATTTGACTGTATTATTGAGGAGGTTGGGTCTGTCTCTGCAGGGTCTCCAGGGCTATACTATTGCGGAGATAAGGCGTATTATACTTCAGAGATCTAAAGATATAACAATGCAGGAGGATATCTCATTCTTGGGGGAATGGAGGGTTGCACCTACTTTGGCAATTGGGAAGAAATTTTTTGCCAAGGAACCCTATTTAGACCTATTAGGGAACAGACGATTGAGGTGTTGTTATACTCTGCTCTGTTTTGAACTACTCGATACTGCCGTGGTGGAGGGCGGATATGCGAAGACCTCGTATAGTGAACGTAAATGTCTTTGTTCACTAGACGAAGTAGAAACAGGAGAACATATGGTGATGAAATGTCCATATTATCGCCATCTGAGGGAGACCTGGTTAGCCCCGCTAGTGTTGGATAAAGGGCTGAATTCTGTCTAAACCGTTATTTTTCTGTCCACCCTAACACAACTCAATCATTTGCAGGCTGCTCCAACATTTTTGCTTCTGGCCCATAGAAGACGGGCTGTTGTTCATGCGCATTTAAATACCCAAAGGCAAAATTTTAGAGTGGGTATACATGGATTAGGACCCAAATAAATTAAGGTAGATTTGATTGGATTAGAAGTATTATAGGTGCATAAGATGGTTTACAGGGCTTTGCCTTGTGCTGGGTTGGGCTAAAGAGGGGATTGAGATAAGATCCGTTAGTGGAATCTGGATCTTCTTCGATCTATAATGTATAGCATGTTACTGGGCAGCTATGTTGCTAATGTATATTTGTCGCCTATGTATGTTTTGGTGGGATTGCTATCAGCTTGGATAACTATGACCTTGTAAATAAACGACGGTTCGCTGTGTATGTATGTATGTATGTACGTGTTGGCGGGACCAGCATGCACAATTATAATTTTTGTATAATACAGATGTTTTTTATATGCTTTGGCCATGGCGAAGGCCTGTGCCCAATAAATGAATTTAATTGATAATGCAGCAAAGTTGTCAAATAAGTCCAAGTAAACTGTGTCTATGAGAGACAGTTTGGATGAGATCCTAATATATTCTAAATGGACATACCTATATTGATTTCAGTGCAGCTCCATCAGTTCAGCCTCTGATTGGTGGAGATGGAGAGATGCAGAGAGAAAGCAAGGAAAGTTACTTGAGATGGTCGAAAAGCTTTGGGTCTGAGATGTTGGGTGTTTTCCCAAGCGACTATTACCTCTGACAACATACAGTGTTTCCAGATCACTCTGTTGGGCGTCAAGCAGACATTTGTCTGTTACGTCTGTTTGTACAAACACTCTTTTTTTCTGTGCACTTATCATGCTTTATGATCCTAGAAAACATGGTTATGGACGGCACGTAAATGCTGTTACATGTACATAAGCCCACTGCCTCACTTCTGATCTGTGGCCACCCAAGACACCTTAGGGATCCCTTGCATCAAGGGACCACTTCTGGTCAACAGCTCGTCAGAAGGAACTATGAAGAATATCGGGTAGCTGGGAAAAACATCATAACATGCAGTCGCATCAATATCTGTAAAACCAGCTTCATGCCCTGAATGGCAACATCGATTTCAGTATGCAGTGGATTTGCACTAACATTTTATCAAACAATTTTTACAGCCATCTATCACAATTTCTTTCCACATCTATGTAAGGTGCATATGTAGCTTCAATACTGTACTATTGGAGAGCAGATGCATTAAAGACTGTGAAGAACTTATAACCCTTCTCTGAGGTAAGGAAGGGCTATTTGTCTCTTTTCTGAATAGGAAAGTGAAGCCTAGGGAGACAGACTTGCCTAATACCTAGGAAATGAACCCAGGTTTTTCAAGTGCCAGAATAACAACCCACCCACTGGACCATCCCTTTTATATATTCAGCTTCCAGAGCTCTGCAACCCTTGAATTTTGGAACTGGGCAGCTGCCTGTACTGAAGATCTAGTATTTTGTTTCAAAATTGTTTTTCACTCAGTTTGGGCTGTGGCTGTAAATTTGTAATTAGAAGTGTTAGTAACCACAAAGCATGTGACCACAGTCATTTCCGAGCCATTTAGAGTTCTTTGCCTGGGCTTGACAAAGATGAGTGATGCTTAAACTCCACTGTCATGGTTTTGAGTTGGGGCATTTTGCCCTTGTCTGCCTGAACTTGCTGAGGTGAAGGCTGCGTTGCTACACATTCAGCATAACCTCAGCAGGCTGGTTTTGTTCTGAGAGGAGTGGCAGGCAAAGAACAGGGGCACTTGCCAAGGAAATATGGAAAAACAAATATCTCTGAGGTAGCAGGCAGCATTCCCTGCACTCTTAGTCCTAGAGCACATTCCTGCAACGCTCCTCAAGAAGGGGAATCTGACATGGGCTGTGCTGCACATCCCCTCCTTCTGTGTGGGTGAGGGGATGCCATGTGAGGAGGATTTGCTCAGCAAACTCAACACATGGGCCATGCCAGCTTCCCCCGCATGGGCAGGGCTGTGCGTGAATGCGCCCTTATTTGACTTATTTCTATACATAAAATCTCATAATCTGAACACACCGTGCTGTGTAAGCATGTAGTGCAGAGACAGCTATAAACACATCAGTCCTTGCCAACCAATCACTACAGAGTTCCCATAGATGACAGTGAAGATTATTTTATTATGTGTGAGAAACTATTTGCACGCAGGTGTAAAGACAAAGGTTCTGACTTCAGATCCCACACCAGTTTTACATTATTGCAACCCCACTATCTTAGAGGGAACGACATTGGATTTGTACTGGCATAAACCAAATCAGAACCAGGCCCTGCCCAGAGGAGCTTCCTGTCTCCTCTGCTGAGTGTAGAAGGAAAGGCTGGTAAAATCAGATATCGTATAGCCACTGGGAAATGCTCAGTGGGAGTGCAAATGGTATGCAATTCAAGGTTGGTTTGCCACTGTAGTAACATTTTCTGCAGTCTTTATTTGAGCTTTTCTAGCTGCAGAAGGCAAATATACTCTGTTGAAAACTCAACCCTCAGCATTAAATCCTGTTTGTCCTTGCTTGATCCTAGCCTCTCAACAAAATCCTTTGGATGTGTACCTGGACTTTTTCACTTCTTTTTTAGATCTGTCTTGCAGGTGAAAATTGTGTTCAATCAGTCACAAAGGGTGAGATTTTCAAAAGTGCTCAGCACTGGACGAACTCTGCTCCTGATTGTGTTAATGAGGCAGAATTACTGGAAGGCTTGAAAGTTTAGTAACTCTGGGAAATGGATGAGTAGCTCCAGTGAAGTGTTACAGTGTCAGAACTTGATCAAGAAGCTTCTGGTCTTGTGGTGCTACGTACTTTTTGACCAGTACAGGGGTGCAAATGCAATTTCCTAAGGGAGGGAGGGAGGGACTTGTCTCTTATAACTGTTCAGCACCAGACACATCATGGCACTATATAAATAATTAATAATAATAATAAAATAATAATCCTAACACTCCCCACCCTGTCTAAGAACAGATGAAGGTAGGGCTTGTTTTCTTTTCTCCTGGTTCTGCCACACACTCTTCTGCAGAGGCCTGGCTCTGTGGGGAGAAGTAGTGCAAGGAGCAATAACAAAGTGGTGTGGGGGCCCTTCAAAGCCAGCCTCCCCACTGCGCCCTCCCTCCCCTGCTGCCCTCCTGCTCATTCTTGCCACCTCTTTTCTGCCAGGTACTTCTGAGGGTTGCCACCTCTCTGGTGCACCTAAGGGCACTCATGGCCAACCCAGAGAATCACAGCTTCTAGGAAAGCAAGGGGCAGGCTCTAGGGACTTTCCCTGCCTCCTTTCTAACCTGGAGTGCCATGATGGCACAACATTCCACAGCCACTCCCCCCCCCCATTCCCTCCAATGCGAGGTGCTTTTAGACAAGCACCTCCCACCCATTATACATGTTGCAGGGCACCCATGGGCCCCACTTCATCCCTGCAACGTGTATGGTGGGTGGAGAGTGGGAATGCAGGTGCAAGTTGGAATTATTGCCTATAGTTCTAAATCTGTGCTATTTAAGATGTCTGGGGCATACATTATGAGAAAATGGTAGGTGACAAAATTTTAGTTATTGTCTAATGTACCCCTACTCTGTAATGGTTCAAAATATTGGGGAAAAATGATTAATTCTTCATTTGAATCAGTCATAGATAAGGGCCCTAATGCATTAGGCCCACCTAAAAATTAATATATATTTACACCTACTGTTACATGTATAATAACTGTAAAATATACAATTTTGCAACACAAGTATGCTATGGCGCTGTGGAGTGGGCAAATGATGGATTTCAGTATCCCATTCTAATAATGATGAAGGGTGAGGATGTTGTTTGACAGGTAGTAGGGATGTGTGCACCAGGGACCCAATTCGTATTTTGTAATTTCATTATACTTCATTATTATTTCTCGCTGTATTTCATAATTTTGTTATCTATAAATTTGTTGTTTTTATTAATTTTTCCCCATTGATTTCTATGGGAAATTAATGTCTGGCTGTAACTTCTTCATTGTTTATCTGATTTATTTGCAATTTGGACTGATTGTACCTCTTACTGAAGGGATCGTCCCTGCCAAATTTAATAAAGTTTGGATAAAGGGTTCCAATTCTGCANTATTCGCTGTGATGAACATATGGTGGCTGCCTAACAGACGTTCCGGGCACTTTGGCCGCACTGTGGGATTGACCGTGATCTCGTAACGTCTGAAATCACCCATTAGTTCTGAAGATTTTGGGACAAAAATTAAAATTCCAGGAAATAACTTCAGAGAGCAAGGTAGAGGGGAGGATGAAGTAGTCTAGCAATCCAGGGACATGATGGATGCACGCAGGCTGGCCGGTTGGCATCTGAAACACATGCTGCAGCACTGTCACAGAGGACACAAGAGAATCTCATAGTGACTCTTCCCTAGGCAGATGCTTCCAACTTTCCAGTAACAAGCAGGGGGGTGGGGGATGGGGTGGTAGTAGAACAGGATGAGGATACAGGATTGAAAATATGGACACAAAGAAACATTGTGATTAGACATATATTTTCTGAGTGACTTGTGTAATAAAGTCTAACTGTATATGCATCTCAAACAAATATTGTAGGTCTACATAAATGCAAAAACAAGTACAGAGAGTGGGGTGATTTTTTTATAATATGGAAGTTAAGCACATGTTTTGGGTACCTCAGAGTGAAACACTTGTATTACATTAACATTACTGTTAATAACATAACTTGCCTTGCTATTAAATATAGTATGGGTGTGACACAGGGGAGGATACCGGATACTGGATTTACCAGTACCGGATCTCCCCAGTATCAGATTTACCGGTATCTGCATACTTTTTTTTTTTAATATTGGCTGGTTTACCGGCTTTTTTTACATTGCGGCCATTGATTTCAGTGGCCACGATGTAAAAAACCCCAGTAAAGTGGCCAATGTTAAAAATCCAGTATGCCGATACTGGTGATTATCGGATTAATCCAATACTGATATTCCCACCCCTAAAATATAGTATTTACTATATACAGTGTGTGTATATACACATATACACATATGTGTATATGTGTATATGTGAGGGAGGCCTGGGGAAAGGTGATGTTCCTTTTGTCTGTTGCAGTATTGCCTGCCAACCCCAGGCATTTGAAAGCTGTGAGGCCCCCAAAATTCTAAGATGAATTTTAAACCTCATAATATTTTTGTGGTTTAAGATTTTTGTGAATGAATACTCTTTTTTAAAAAAAAATTGCCTTCTGGAAGCTGAACATAGAAGATTTTACATTTTTTGCAACAATCCTGAGCAATTATATTGTTTAAAAAATGAAAGCGGAGAATCTTCTGTAATCACACGACTCCTGTAAGCAAATGCCAAATACCACAAACTTTCCAACAAAATAACACCACCTCCCAGTGTTTCCAATATGCAGTAGCTTAAATCAGAGGTGCCCAAGCTTTTTGTCCCAACATTTCTTGTGGCTCTCTTTGCACTGCTGTACAAGATAGATGAGTTTGGACCCTGATGGTGCTGCAGCCATCACTGGCTGCAGAGTCCACCACGTTTAATTACAGGCATCCCTGCCCAGGTGATAGATGGCTGTTGTGTTGGCAGGGAAAAAAGCCAACTTTGTTGCTTTCATCGTTGTAACAGCGCAGCAAAGCAACTGGCTGGGTTTGTTATTGGAGGAATGTCCGTCATATTGAGATGAACTGTAAGTTTTACTGTTTTAACATGTTTCTTTAGGCCACTTGATGATGATCCAAGGACCACAATTTGGAAACTAGTGGTTTAAAAGGGGGCATTTCACTTCAGCCTAATGCTCTCTGTGTCCCTTAGAACACTGTGGGGAATTTTGCCATTGACTCTACTAGGATCACAAGCCAGCCTGTTATGAATAGTGTAGAAAAGTGGATAAGCTCTTGAACTAAGTCCTGGGAGACCAGGATTCAAATTACATCTTAGACATAGGGTAGAAACAGAAATGACAGCGGCACACTGTGACCTGCTTTGTCATGCTGTGGCCTGGACCTCACCTGCACATCTGTGCTGGCACTGCCAGATGTTGGTCCTGGATTGCCCTGGGCCATGTCAGCGGCTAGCCAAGGCTGTGACCTCAGTAAACCCCTGAAGTCAAAGCTCAGGTTAAAGCCTGCCCAGCCAGGCAAAAGCAGTCGACAGTGGGCTATTATGTCTGTTTGGACCAGCAGACACAGCCTAGGTTGGGTCTGCCATGGCCAGCTGTCATTGGCTGCCATGACTGCCCGTCATGGTGGGGGCGGGACACTGGATGCAGCCCCAGGGTGGGGCCAGCTGGACACATGTTTGGCATGCTCCCTGCCCTCCGGGCATGTCTGTCTGGCACCCCAGCCCAGTCCAGACCATGTCCATCACGACTTCCCAGCCCAGGGTTGGGTCACTGATGTGCTGGCCAAACGTCTGGTTTTTACCCATAAACTCGCTATGTGACCTTGAGCAAGTCATTACCTCTCAGCCTCCATTTACCATCTCTAAAATGGAAATAATAATCACCTACCTCACAGGGTTGGTCTGAGGGTGAACTGGATAAGGATTGTGGAGCACTTTGAACACTGAAATCACTGTACTAGTAATACAAAAGAGCTGTAAAAAATAATTGTCAAGTTATCATATTTATGGGAAATCAGAAAACATTAAATCCAAAACAGCAGCATACCATGCATATATCCCAATTTTCTTTTAACCCAAGGCTTTTATCAGGACACGGACTGTGATTCACCCATACTCTTGAGATACAAGGGGAAAGGATAATATAGTACGAGAGTGGCAAATTCTCAAGTGCTTCTGATCATAAACAATAGCAAAAAAAGAGCTAAAAATAAAGGAACTAGTAGAATCCATTCCTTATTCTTCCTTTTGGGCCCAGCTATGAGACCTGCAACACTGCTGCTCTGCCATATGGAATCGGGCTTGGTTAGCGACACCAGCTGTTTTGCAATATGCCAGAAGCAAGTAGCCAAAAAAGCATATTTCACTATTTAAATGTTGTTGATTTTCATGGTGTAAATATAACAACAGATATAATGATGGAAGGTGCAGGCACAGAAACCAAAGCCATCAGTGCTATTAAATATTATACATAGACAGGAAGAAATATGTCTGAAACTCTTGTTGACCATTCTGTGTATTTTATGGAAAGTAACAATTGTTCAGGGAAGGACTAAAAGGTGGGTTATTATCAGAGGTGAGCAAACCAAAGACCAATTGGCAAAAGTAAGGCATGTACTGGTTTCATAAAGGCATGCTTTATGAAAATGACTTATAACAGGGAAAGCAGAATATACGTTCGAGAGTGTTTCTAGTTCTCACAATCCTATTGTGCGTCTCACAGTATTCAATCAAAGCTCCTATTCCTGGAGTCATGTAAATAAGTGAGAATGCGAGCTTTTGCGGTGGGAGAGAAAGAGCTTGAAAATATAATCCATCTATGTAAATCCAGAAGCCAAAAAAGGCACCAGATTTGGTGGGTTGTTTGTTTTTTTCTAAACCTCTTATGATTTTTAAGTCAGGCTCGATTTTGCAGGGGCGGACCCGTGGGTTTTGAATGCTTGGGGTAGGTAATACTGGCTTTCAGTGAAAATGCAATACAGAAAGTACTTGCTCCAATGAATACAGCATAAGAGAAGTAATAGCAGCTGTAATAATATAATGATCATATCACTTCCATCCCTCTCTGTTTTTAAGCCTATGTCTATTGCATTCCCTGATCTCTCTCAGACAGGAACAGGGAACCTCTTTTCCTCTGTAGGCCACCTTTGAACTTAGTAAACGACTGAGAACTGAATAGATACTGACGGGACTCTCTTAGGGCAGGTAAAGTGATGCCAGGGGCTGAAAGACTGACTCAGGGAATAAGGAGCAGAGGTGAATGGGTGCACTCAGAAGAGAGGAAGGACTGAAAAACACTCCCTGGCGAAGGAGGAAGCTGAGGGAATGTGCTTGAAGGTAGGGCATGGGCCTGCAGACTAGATTTATGAAATGGAAAGGGGCCACATGACAAAAGGCCGTGGGCCCTTGGGATGTAGGTTCTCCATCTCTGCTCTAAGAGAGAGAGAGAGAGAGAGGCCACTCGCAAATCTCCTGTAACCTGAAGGAACATGTGATTGACATTTTAATTTTTAAAGTTTGGTTTTGAAAACTTGTAGAAAACAGACAGGACTTGGAGGTAGATGGGACAAGAGGGCAGAGCTGACTCCTCTCCCCCCCCCCCCTTCAGTTTGTACCATTGTTACTTCATTGATAGTGATCAGAGATGGTAGGTATTCGGTGGCAATGGTTGGTGGGTGGGGTCAGCAAGGGCCAGGGCCAGGACAGGCATTAGAATTTCACACTTGCATATGATCAGTGGAATAGAATGCACAATGAATGAAAAAACCCACAGTGTATGCCGAATGAGAAACTGCACAATGGTGGTGGCATACAATAGAGTGAGTAAAATGCAAAGCTTGGTGTGAAAAAATCAAAAAGGGAAAACCAGCAATTGCTTCTGTAGATCAAGTGCTAGAAAAAAAATTGGCAGGTCAAGGCTTCAAGTCTATTTTAACTAAGGGGGGTATTATGTGAATGCATGATTTCTTTCACTTTTTAAAAATTTGCACTTCTAGAAAGAAGAATCCATTCAGGAGAGAAACCCAGAATATGCTAGGGATGTAAGGAAAGTTTCAGGAGAAGTTGGGGCACTCAGTATACATCCGAGAATCCACACAGGGGAAGAACCCTTACATGTGCCCTGATTGAGAAATGCTGCAGGGTGAGCTTAGCCCTCTGTACACACCAGAGAATCCCCCCTACCAGGGGAAGGCCCTATAAATGCCTTAACTCTGGGGAAAGTTTCAGTGTGAACTTCAGTCTTGGTATAGATGAAAGAACCCAAACAGTTCCCTCATTTTCGTGCTCCCCCCCCCCCCCATACTCAGGAATAAAAAAATCTGAGTTCAAGGTAAGGGAGCAGAGATGAGGACATGCACACTAGGAGATCCATGTGACTTCAGGCTCCAAAACCAAAATCACTGGGAAAAGAAATCCAGTTTTAATCTTTTTTTTAATGGAATCTCATGATTCAGGAACATTTGGAATTAGCTACCTTTTACACAGGGTCTGGGTTTCCTCCCTCAATGTGTCATGGGAGGGGGTGATAAGGGAGCCCAGGGGACCCCTGCCCACTTGTACACAGAATTCAAGCACACGTTCTGCAAGGAGGCCCTGGGAAAATAATGCCCGTCAGAATAGTATGGTGGCCTAAATGACCTCAAAGAGATCCGGCCTCTATCATCATTGGGCGCAGAGCTTTGAAGTGGAAACACAGCCATGCTACGCACACACTCAGAGGGAAAGGGATTGGGAGGAAAGTGAGGCTGACAAGTGGGAACCATGAGGCTCAAGTACCAGGTAGGGGTGTTAGGGTCCAGGGGGCTTTCACACTCCACGGGGTCGGGGAGCTAACCCAGGAGAAAGAACAGGGAGGGTCACGCAACCCCACCACCACAGTCAAAATGCAGTCAACTCGGGGAAGGTTCACCACAAGATACCACAAGCCCTCACACACCAGGGTTCCCTATCTCGATCTCTGCACCAAGTCACACAAGGGGTTGGGGAACGGGAAGGGAAAATAGCGACTCAAGGGATGGGGAACCGGGGGAGAACCAACAGGACACACAATGTAGCAACAAAAGGACAAAACAATCAATAAGGCAAGGCAACAATCCACACAGCTTTTGCGGGACCAGCTTCTCAGTCTCTGATTACCGGTGCTGTCTGCCTGGCAGCGCCGGTGTTTATAGGCCAGGCTCCACCCCCGACGTGCCTGAATGCGTGCGGAGCGGCGCACAGGAACTGGCACTGACCTCACTTCCTGTGAGGTGGAAGGGAGGGGCTCTGCTGCTGTGCCGCTGTCAGGGGTTGCCTTGGCAACCGTACATGGCGGCAGGGTTGCAGGAGGCGGCAGTTCTGGTAAGGGTGGCGTGGGTCTTGCAGCTGAGTGAGTGAGGGCTCGTCAGCATCCCTGTTGTCCCTGCAGCTGCCACCACAATGGCCCACACCCCCTGTCCCTGACACAATGTTCGATTTTCCTTCTTTATGTCCCTGGATTAGGCAGAGCCCACAGACTCCTTTTGGGGAAATTAATAATGGTTAAATTTGGATTACACAGAAGGGTCAGCTCTCCCCAGACCATACAGTCAGACTCTGACTGGAATTCACCAGCACAGAATGTGACAGATCATACAGCTAGATTGTTCATATACATTTTACAAGCAGGAGTCTAGCTGTGTGTTAAATTAGGGATGATTAGATCTTGGACTTCAGGCTGTAAGTGGATCACTATGGAGGCCAGGGAAAAAATCCTTATGCATACAGAGCCCACTGCACAGATGGTTAGTGAATGAAGTGATGGGTCAAGACGGAGTATCTTCTTCTGTTGGATAACCACTGCTAAGTCCTGTTTGCATGACCAAGTAAGTGTTTAGTGCAGGGGTGGAGAATCTCTGGCTTAGGGGCCAAATGAGGCCTGCAGCTAGTTTTTATTTGCCCCTTTGCAGTTGCTGGATCTGGCCTCTGGATCTAGTGCCAAACCAAACACTGGGTGTTTTCAAACGTGATGGTGGCACAGTTACACCCACTTTAGTGTGGTTTAACCCGGGGGCCACCATCACGTTGAAATGCACCTGACAGATGTTTACCCGGACTGGATCCTGACCGTGGTGGGGGTTAGTCCGGGCTCTGACCTGGGCTAGCTGCCACCACAGTCAGGATCCATGGCCAGACCCAGAGTAAAGTAGGTTTTCATGCCTGAAAGCCTGCTTTACTTGGACCCGGTCAGGAGTCCCCACAGTTCCAGGCACCATGGCAGCTGTCATTAGCCGCCATGTCTACCCATCAGCCAGGGGGTGTGGGCCATTGCGCCCGGTGCAGGGGCAGGGGTAGACAGACACATGTCCATGTGTCTCCCCACCCTCTGCCTAGCCACCATCACCTTTGTTCAGCAGCCAGGCTGGATCCTGACTGGAGTGATGGCACCAACCGTCACCTGGGTAAGTCCGTAGCAGTGGTGGGCACTGTCACTTCTGAATGCGGCCAGCCATGGCACCCCGCGACTGGCCAGCACATGCACAAAAGTGCACAGGGTTGAAAGGCATGGTGTGTTTCTGCGCATGCTTCTCAAATGAGATACTTTATTGCGTGATCTTAGATCATTGCAAATTATACAAATACAACGAATAACAAACACATAATACATCATTGCAATTTAAAAACAATGACCTAGCATCACCCAAGGTTTGTCTCCTCTATCTACAGATAATGATTTACATTTATATTGATAAGGGAATATTATTTACTAACCGTATTCTAAGATGGACGGCTCTTAACAAAAAAGCCGCTACGTTTCTAATAACGTCTACATCAGTGCTATCCAAGAGTACTGCTAGTAGAACCTGATCATTTCTTCCCAGAAATATGCTCACAATAGGGGCTAGAAATTCCTGCCGAGGGTCATCATACAGATGGCAGTGTAATATTATGTGCCCAGCAGTTTCAGTTATTATGTGGTCAAAAAGGCATAACCTGTCCGAAAATGGAATGGCCTGGATCCTGCCCTCCAGAACTCGAGAAGGGAAAGCATTAAGGCGAGCACTGGCAGCAAAAAGCTGTTTAGCCCTACCAGAGATTGAAGCACCCCACCGGCGGAGCATACGACAGGTACTCTCGAAGATGGGGGGATTGTCTGATACTAGCGCACTGTATTTGTCGCCCTATGTCCCTCATCCTCGTAAGGACCTCGCTTTTGCACATGTTAGCAAGCTTGTGTTGTAGGTATTCTGGGGACAATCCTATTTCTTTCAACTGGGTACCAACCTTTGTAGACCACTGGTCCATGAAGGGGTCCTCAAGCATAGAATACTTCCCTGCCCTGTATGAAGTTTAACCCACAATGTCAGGGGGGCTTCTTTAGCTACCTGCGCCCACGATTTCTGGCCTAGTTCAACCTGCATGGCAGCCATAGGAGCAGGGGCGTAGCAAGGTTGGAATGGGCCCAGGGACAAGAAATGGACTGTGGGCCACCCCTCAGCCCGGCCCATCACCATAGACTCCCCTGTCCCTCAATGTCCTTATTGTATAAAACAGTCAACACAAACGTACTTAAATTAAACATTATTTATTAAACAAAATTAGTGTTATATAATTGTATAAAACAGTCAACACAAACGTACTTAAATTAAACATTATTTATTAAACAAAATTAGTGTTATATAATTGTATAAAACAGTCAACAAACGTACTTAAATTAAACATTATTTATTAAACAAAATTAGTGTTATATAATTGTATAAAACAGTCAACAAACGTACTTAAATATTATTAAATAACAGTCTGAAGAAAACATGTACGCAGCTACTGCAGTGGCCTCTTCCTTGCTTTTAGCTCTGCAAACACATCGATTATTTTCGATACATCTAGCTTCCTTGCGCGTTCATTCTCAATTGACAGCAGAGCCAGGCCACTTAGTCTTTCCTGGGACATAGAGCTTCTCAGATAGCTCTTAATAATTTTAAGTTTTGAGAATGATCTTTCAGATGTTGCTACTGTCACAGGTATAG
>QEPC01011796.1:3859962-3892674 GCA_003113815.1 Sphenodon punctatus | reverse complement strand
TCCCAAGAGTCTCTGTAGGAATCGTGATTGAATCCTATCCATCTTGCTACCGTGAAACGGGGCCCATAACTCGGCCCCGTACAGTAGTTGGGCCCTCACTTTACTGTTATGCACCTGTAATGCTGAACAGACTGCCATCCTTCCTTGTCTAGCAAAGAGCCTAGTTATTGATTGCGCGATGACCTGGGCCACGCGAATGGCCCTACTGATATGTTCATGCTATTGCCCTGATCTGTGAAAGAGGACTCCTAAGTATCTGAATGCTTTTACCTGTTGGATAGGGATACCCCCTGCGAATCAGTACTGGATCGAGAAGACCATGATCTTCGATTTCTCATGATTAATTGTCAAGTCTGGCAGAAGGTGACAAAAGCCTGTAATTGACGCAAGAGACCCACTCGAGTCTGCGACAATAAGGCCATGTCGTCAGCGTAGCAAAGGCAGCCTACAGGACGAGTTGCCAGTTTTGGCGGAAAGAATCGGGGGCCTGCCATTACTGGTATGATGTTATCAATAAAAAAATTGAATAGCACCGGAGCCAAAACACATCCCTGACGCACCCCCCTCGCTGTTGGTATTGGGGGTGTAATATGGCCTTCCCTGTCCATTTTAATTACCAGGGATGAATTGGTATGCAGAGTATGAATCAATGCCAACAACCGTCTCTCAATGGTTGACTCCTGCAGCCCTTTCCACAGGGCAGCCTGGTCAACTGAGTCGAAGGCTGCCTTGAGATCTAAAAACGCTACATATAGAGCCCCATTGCGTTCCCTGTACTTGGCAACAAGATATTGTAAGGTATGGCAATGTTCGATTGTGGAATGCCCCTGTTGAAATCCTGCCTGCTCTGGGGAAATTGCTTTGGTCTGTCCATCCAAAAAGTCAATTTCCCCAGAAGAAACTTGGCATAGACCTTGGAGATTACTGACAACAGACTAATCGGCCTGTAATTGGCAGGGTCTGTTCTGGAGCCCTTTTTATAAATGGGGACTACCAACGCTGTGGCCCAGTTCCCTGGTACCCGTCCTGTGCTGTTTATAGCTGTAAATAATGCGACTAACACTGGTAGCCACCAGGCCTTATTGGTTTTGAGAAATTCTGTCCTTATCAGATCCAATCCTGGCGCCCATCCACTCCTCAAGGAGTCCACCAGCGCCTCTATCTCCTCAACCCGAACAGGCGCCCAGGGAGTTGATTCCTCTAGCCATTCTTTTGGGTCTTCCATTGGTTGACCACTGACACCCAAATGGTTATATACTTCACTATAGTGGTCTATCCATCTCTCTGCTGATATTTGTGGGGCTGATGTGCCCTTCCTTCCCCCAGTTGAGGTATTAACTAAGTACCAGAAGCGCCTAGTGTTCCCTGAATTGGCCGTCTGCAAGAGCATCTCCCACCGTACTCCCCAGAATTGCTTCTTTTTCTCATTTATGGGATTCCTGTAGGTTGCCCTAAGTGCAACGTACTGTGGCGGTAGAATGGCCACCCTGGATTTCTTGTATGTGTAATACATTTCCTTAAGTTCTTTCCTGACCTGCCGGCACTCTCTATCGAACCATGGTTGGTTAATTTTGACCATCCCTGCAACAGGAGGCCTGTCCAGTCCTTGAACACATGTCTGTATTTCTGCCATTAGTTGATCAAACAATTCCAGTACCTCAAAAGGGCTTGTGGAGTCCATCAATCTCTCACGTAGAGAAACCAACTGGGCTTGCTCTACACAAGCCCCCAAGGCAGAGGATAATCCCTTGTCCCAGCACGGGACCCAAACAGTTTCATACCAAGCCCTACTTCCATTGGGTGTATAGTTTTGTTTGTATGGTACCCCGGGTGCTGCTTCTGGGACTGATAGGGCAAGACTAAGCTCTATGGGGAGATGGTCCCCCACCAACGGGGGGCTCAACTCAAAATTTGTAATATAAGGGAGAATTCCCGCAGTGACCAACGTATAGTCCACTGTACTGGAACCTTGATGCCCGACGAAAGTGTATTCCCCCTCCGTGTCACTGAATCCGGAGCCATTTAGCACGTATAAGTCTCTCACCACTAACAGCTGGGCCATTCTTATTCCCGATGAATTTATCCCCTTGTCTTTTGACCTTGTGGATTCCAAAAGGTTCTCAGGTGCCTTAGGTAATCCATCACAATATGGGGCCAAGGCTTGGTTATCTTCTCCGATACGGGCCTTAAAATCGCCCATGAGAATAACTTGGCCCCCTGGATACTTGAGTAACAATTGGTCCAGCTGGCCATCCAAGGTATCCCACATGGTAACTTGCAGGGAGGGATATATATGGTCATGATGATAAGAACCATTGAGGCCATCCTAGCCACGAACCCTTGTAGGAGTTCGGAAAGGGTTACATATTCCACTATCTGCAGTGGGATTTCACTTGAGACAAAGCAACCCAATCCCCCACAGGCCCTCCCCTTGATGTTCCTATGCTTTGCTGGGAGGAAATTGGAGGTGTAACCCTCCAGATCCAATGAATCACTAGACCAAGTCTCCTGCATACTTCTTGGATTAGGCACACCTGTGCTGTCTCTGCTCTCAGCACACCCATTCAGTACATACATAGAAGCATGCTGTGCCTTTCAGCCTGGTGAAAGTTTGTGCACGTGCCATCAAACTCCCTTCCTCCCCTGCCGGCATGCCAGCCAGCTGGAGGGAGGGAGAGCAAAGTGGTGGCAGGCTGGTTGGCTGCTCTGTTGACGGGAGAAGGGAGTGGGGACGGCAGGAGGAGCAGGACCATTCCTCTTGCCTTTCATACGCTAGAGTGGCAAAGCTGAGAGGCAGCTGGGTTGGGGGCTGGACTGGGCTGGCTGCGGGGAGTTGGGGGATGGTAGTGCGGGAGGAGTGCAGGAAACAGGGTGCCACCGCCCACCCCCCGCAGCCCCTGTGTACTGCTGGTTGCAATAATGACAAAAATGAAAGAACGACATCACCATGCTACTATACCCTTCTGATCGTATCTTGTCACTAATCTCCAGAAGATGCTCAGAATCTATCTAATTGGCTTCAACATTTCCCCCATTCCTGCCTTTTGCTGGTGATCAATTTACGTCTTGAAGCAGAAGGATAGATTTACTTAGTTTTTCATAAATAAAAGCAGCAGAGGTGTCTACCTTCCATCACATATGGCACAATTCTCCCAATGCTGAAACAAGAACCAAGTTCTGTATTCGCGAATATTATTCTTGTTTGAATAGCACTCCAGATATCTAAAATATTCACACTGAAAAGAACATTTACATATTTGTTAAACTCCCTAGTTTCCCTGGGGTTTTGTTCATTTTGTTGTTATTTATTGGATATTCAAATAAAAATGACTGGAAAAATTAGAAAAACCAACCCAAAAACCCAAAATGAATATCTGAATGAAACAGGCACAAATAGTGTTTTGTACCCACTTTGATGGATCTGAACCAAATTCAATAAATACAGTATTTTCAGTGAATATGCAGTTCAGCCCTAAATCCTTCATCATTGATGTCAATGGGAGCTGGGCCCTCAACTTTTTAATGTATGGAGAATTCCACCCGCAGTGTTATCCTGCTCTTACAAGGGAATTAATTCCATGATGGTGAGAAATTTTGGCTATCAACTGAATAAAGTATATACTGAGATACCACTAATTGCTTATGAGTGGGTCTCTCTTGCCAGTGACCCTTCATAAAACCTCCTTGGCTGAAATTGTATTACCTAAGCTTTTGTAAAATCTACAGTGAAATTTAGTGGAGCAACATTAACAAGTTGTTTATGCCAGCCTCATGGAGTCTGTTATTTTCTGTACTAGTTGTGGCTGTGCAGAAGTGGCTAAAGTATTCTTCCTTCTAAAAATAGATGACACGGTCTATAGTGCTAAATGCTACTTATTCTATAGTCATTGTTATATGCTTACATACAACAGAAACCTCCTTCTCTGGACCTTTTCATGTTGATACATCTTATACTCTGCACAACTGTCAGACCCAGTGGGTGATAACAGAAGTGACAGCACTGCCGCAGCAACCCAGCCTTGGTTGGGAGAGGAAGCCACAGCAGACACGGTCTGGACTGGGCCGAGCCATAGAACAAAGGTTCACACTGCTAGGGATGGATGGATGGATGGATGGATAGATAGATAGATTAGATAAAACTTTATTGTTTAGGCCATTGGCCATAAGTAATAAAAATTCAAAGCACAAAATACAAATAAATACATACATAGGTCATAAGGCCGTAGTCGAGAATAAAAGGTACCTTAAATTTAAATTTGGCTTACCCTTCTTGGGGTTTATGGCACCAACATTTGTCCCCTGCTAAACATCCCCTGGATGGTGAGTACAATCAACCCACTAGTTAATATCCCCTTATCCGAGCCACAAGATTAAACTTTACTGCATGGCCAAAGTTATTACAGTATATAATATAATACAGTACCATAAAATAAACAAACACAAATGAACACACCATCCACTGGAACGCAACAAAAAAGTCTGAAAACAATTCAGAGCAATAATACAACCTTAAACTGTTCCACGCCCAAACTATTAGGCATTGACATCAAGGTGAGTTTGTCTTATATGGATAACTATCTGACAGAAGCTTGCCACAGCTCTTGTTGTTTCGGAATCAACTGGGCTAAGAAGCTTCTGAAAGATGTTTTGAGTATAATGGATACTAGGGTCCATAAGGATCCCACCCAGGTACTTATATCTCGGTCCAGAAAGTGTAGGACAATGAAAAAGAATATGACCGGCCGAATTGACTTCCCTCATAGCACAAAGAGTACACAACTGCAGGCCCCGGGGAATACCCATATAACGACCTTCCAAAAGTGCCGAAGAGAAAACATTACATCTCAGTCTGGTAAATGCAGATCTCTTACTGAAATCCGTCCACTCAAACAAATAGCATGACCCTGAATACAGAGGGTTAAATGGATTATAAGCAGGGGCAACCCTCTGCTCAACCAAGAGAGCACCCTCTGACTGCAAGATCTGGTCAGACAACCGCCTTTTAATTAAGATTTTAGTTGTCTTAAAGCCAACCCGCTTCAAACCCGTGGGAGAAAAGCCCAGTTTTTGGACTTCAACTTCCACTGCTTTAACCCAAGTATCCCCAAGCCCGGTACAGAATATCATCGCCAAAAGGGAATTATCTTGGGAAGGAAACAACACTGCTTTGGCCCAATAATTACTCAATTATTGGGCCAAAGCAGTGTTGTTTCCTTCCCACTGAGTGAAGAGTATAGAACTTAAGGGGGGGAGGGTGCAAAGAGACTCAGATCTTAAAATCACCTGCGGGGTACCCCTAGGAACTCCCAGTATAAATCGCAAAAAGCCATTTTGGATAGTCTCCACTTTATTAAGAAAGAGTATACCCCAGGCTGGAAATGCATATAGAATCTGGCTTACAGTCTTGGCCTTAAAAAGACAGAGAGCGGGGGAAACCAATTTCCCCCCTGGCCAAAAACGTATTTGACAATAGCAGCTGAGGATTTTCCTGCTTGGTCCTTAACTGCCTCAAAATGGAGGTTCCAACTAAGAGAAGAAGAGAAGATCACCCCTAAATATTTAAAGAAGCGAACCTGTTCAATTGGGTTTCCCCTAATAGTCCAGGAATGAACTTTCTGAGAGCCCTTGGATCCTACAATCAGCACCTTAGCTTTGGCATAGTTTATAGATAACAATTCAGCATGACAATAATCCCCCAAAAGTTGCATCGACCACCTCAGCCCAGTCAACAGTTGGGAAATTAGGACGGTGTCATCTGCATACAAAAGGAGTGGAACTCGTCGATCACCAATTTTGGGTGCATGCGTGTCTATCGTCTTCATAAATGCCACCTAATCATTTAGGAAGATATTAAAAAGGGCAGGGGCCAATAGGCATCCCTGCCTTACCCCCGATCCCACCTGAACCTGCTTCGTGACGGCACGACTAGAGTCAAATCTGATTTGTAATGTATTTTCAGTGTGCAATTTTATCAACAAGAATAAAAGTCTAGGGTCAATCGATAAAGAATTTAATTTCACCCAAAGTCGTTCCCTACACACTGAGTCAAATGCCTTCTCTAAATCTATAAAGCAGAGGTAAAGTTTCCTTTGTCAGGTGACATATTGACTTAATAATGCAGAAAGCACAAATATGTGGTCTGTCGTAGCTCTACCTTCCTGGAATCAGGCTTGTTCTGACTCAATTATATCATTTCTAGACAACCAAGCTTTCAATTTACTGAGCAGAAATTTAGAGTATAGTTTACCAATAACGCTTAGTAAGCTTATCGGACGATAATTTCCTGGGAGCACGGGGTCGCCTTTTTTGTATATGGGGATGACAATACTATTGAGCCAGGAAGAAGGAATATGTCCTGTATCATTTATTTATAGATGAGAAAAGAGGTGCCAATAGCTTGGCCCACCACTCCGGATCACTCTTTAATATTTCAGGGGTCGCATAATCAGGTCCTGGGGCCTTTCCAGACTTAAGTTGCAAAATGAGAGCTACAACTTCCTCTGGGGTTACTGGTTGCAACCGTTCGAACCTATGGTACGAGGCAATGCTAATATCAAATTCCCCTGGAAGAGACTTAGAAAATAAAACTGTATAAAAACTTTCCCATACTTCTGGACACAAAATAGACACATGGGTATCCCTATTGCCCTGATGGGACGATCGAATAATATCCCAAAATTTCTTAGAGTCCTGACCATTAGCTGCCCTCAGGAGTATCAACCATTGGGTCTTTTGAAAATCGAGTTTCTTTACAGAGAGAAGTTTACAATAATTTTTCCGGAGTTCTAATAGATTTTCCTTAAGAGGTTGGAGGGGATTTTTCTTAAGTTTCCTAGCTACGCAACAAAGAGACACCGTCGCATTCCGACACTCAATATCAAACCAAGGTGGAGGTCTTACTAATTGTTTTGACCCAGTATATTGGGGGCTCCTACGAACACACTGCTAGGGAGGACTGGGAGATGCATGAACGTGCGACTACCTGCCCCCGAGCTGCACCCAGCGCCCCACCACTCGCCATGACAGGCAGCCATGGTGGCCAGTGGCAGCTGCCATGGTGTTTGGCCATGGCGGATCTGATCCGGGCCAGGTCGTTATCAACGTTATAGCCCACTATGGTCCAATTGGGTGGATGGCATCCTGGGCTGTAATCCCAGAGGTCTCCAGGCTCGCTTTTTTTGCTTGTACCTGTTACGTGCTTGAGTATCATCATTAAATTATAAAGTTGTAAAAGTTAAGAATCCCAACCTGTGTAGTGCTTTATCGTGAGCTGCCCATGGTAAAGATGTAGACATTCACATCCCATTTGACTTTAAATAAAAATGTTTCTGTGACTGAATGAATTTTGATCTTATTTTTTAATTGGTACTTGTACTCAAATCTCATTGGTTGTTAACAAGACCCTGTTACAAGGGTTTCACCATACAATATGTTTCCTGCAGAGCCCTTTAACAGGGTAGGTTGATTATATATTTGCCTCCATTATGTCAATTTGAAGGCATTTGAGATACAATAAGCACATATATAAGCATTATCTGTTTAGCTTCTTGCGTCAGTCTCTGCAGCATGCTCTCCAGAATGGGGCTGCATAAACCCAACTCGTGAAGCCACATGAGACAGAGTGGGGATGCTACCACCCTTGCCCCACCCTTGCCCAGCCACAGAAGGAGCGTCACTGCAAGGCCTTCAGCACCAGGCAATGTTGCTTGTGGCAGGATCTTGGTCGGGCCGTGGGAGAGAGGCAGGACAAGGGTGCCTGCTCATGTGACTGGTGCCGTGACCCACCCCAGCTGTGGCAGCAGCTCTGGCAGTGGCCGGCTCGCCCAGCTTCTCCACAATCATCTGCACAGCTCCCTGTGCTGGCCCCGCAGCGTGACAGTGGCAATTGCCCGCCACAAGACCCCGTGGCGATCAGGCACTGCAGCTCATTTGGCTGCCCCCAGTGTCAGACTAACTTGTGCACACGCTATGGCAGAAAGACTGGACGAAGCAAAGACCCCAGAATTGGGAATTACCAAGCAACTTGCCAGACAGAGAGCTCATTTTGTGAATGGACATTTGCTTATTGCCCACCCAGCTTGCTACTTTTGTTTTAACTGGCTCTGTCTGGCAAGATGATAGTACTACAATCTTCAACAAAGCAGAGTCAGATTGCACTGAAATGCTTTTAGCTATAACAATTTTGGGCACTGACCTCACTCCTAAATATCCCCAGGCTCAAAGACCCCACAGTCATAAGCCAAAATGTCTCTAAGAAAATTCCCTTCTTCTGCTGTTGGTTAAGATGAGCCCACCACATGACCCCAACATGCTGACAGGTCCAAGAGGAAAAGCGAGGGGGTTCCATCACTATGAGATCTCATGACTGCAGAGCTCCTGTTGCCCTGTAACATGGTGAGCATCTGCCTCTCTGCAACTTCTGCTCAGTGTCCTCTGGGTCCCCTTCCCACAACTACACACTCACTGTCAGGGGCTGTAAATTGACCCCTGGTGGCCATTGGTTGCAAGCTAATGAACTATATTGACAATAAGAAGGATGAAAGTGAATTCAGCACCTGACCCAGAGAGAACTCCCAATGTAAACTCTGCCTCCAGGTCTCACTCTAGGCTGCTTCCTGGTAGATACCTACAAGGTCCACAAGATGGCAATGTGCATCAATAAAATGTATCCTACATTATTTATTGTTAATTATTAATGACTTGCTTTAAGTGAGGACACTGAACGTTTGCATCTCTGGTGTCACAGTATATATAATGGGGGAATCCAGCAGATAGATTAATATAAGGCTGATGATTCTTGTAATTTTATCCTGATTCTTATGATTATTAGGGGTTTCTCAAAGAGTAAAATCACAAGACTTACTATATAACATGGTAGCTGAGATTCTTACTATTTAAGTAGTCATTCTACTTGCAGAAAAGAATTTAAAAGGTTACTGCAGTGTATCCTAAACAGTTGAAAACCAACAAGCAAAATAACTAAAATTCTGTTTTCTTTTTAAAAAAAACTTTCATTATTAATCTATTATAAACCTAAAACAAACCTAGTTTAAAGTAAAACAGATGGACATTTAATATATCCATTCATAAACCCTGTTTATATCTGAATATTCTTTTATCATCTTTGATATTTTTTCTCCTTTCACAATTCAAAAACAGCTACCCAACACTGTAAAATTTGCTGGATTCTTTTGCCAGTCTGTCAATTTATCCATTGCTATGATCTGCAAATCAAGTTCTATTTTTTAAGAAAAATCTTATGATTTGGAAGGAAAAATCCTGGCTCATGATTTTGAACTGTTGGGATTGGAATTTCTGCTAATGGGAATAATTGAGACAGGATACAATCAGTGTGTGCAAAGGTAGAATTTTCAAAGGGATATAAGAAAGTGAGGTGCCCAAATCCCATTGCACTTCAGTGGGAATTGGACACCATCCTAACCCTCTTGAGCCCTGATCCAAATTGCACTGGAGTTAATGGGAGTCTTTCCAGTGACTTTTAATGGATTTTGGCTCAGCCCTTTAGGTTCTTTGAAAAGCCCAGTCTAAAAATTTTGGGAATACACTTTTAAAATTCAGAATTGTGGAGATATAGAACATGATAACCATGAACAACGAAACCTTCTGTTCAGAGAAACACAAATCCCATTGGAAGAGAACTCCCAGTTGTCTCGCCACTGATACAGAGAATGACAGTTGGCCTAAGTGGCTGTAGAGTTATGAACTGGCTACGCCCTGGTGAGGACTGGAAGTGACTGTTCCTTTAAGGGAGTGAACTGCCTCAACAGGCCACACCCCTCCTTGGGATATAAAACACAGGAGGCTCTACTGGAGGGTTTGTCTGCCTCTGGCTGGTGAAGGAGGCCTGCAACTGGTAAAGTACTGTATCAGAAGAGTTTGGTGGACTGAGTATTGGGATTTTACTATGTTTGGAATTTTGCACTGTAAATAAACCTGCACTTAGTGGTGGCAACTGACTGGAGTGGTGTGGCTCATTGGTGCCCTGATCATAACTAAGGCTGAAATGAGATTAGACTCTGCCCCCCCTCTCCCCAACGAGAATCTTGCCCGACTCGAGAAGCAGGGGGGAACACTTCACACAATCTCCTCTTCCCCCTTCAGGTCTCACAAGATCTTGCTGAGGACATGGTGGGGCAGGATGTAAAAAAAGTTGAAAAAGTGAAATCAATCTTACCTATATAGAACATCCCCTCATATAAACTAGACTTGATTCCCTGACGTTCAGGATTTCTTCTCAGAGCTCTGCCACTTAAGCTACAACTGGCTACTTTTTTAATCTCTGCCACTAGGGAAGGATTTTGCATATAATGGTATAGTTAAAGAGCTGTTTTCAGGAAACTGCAGCAGTATCAAGCTGCTTGGTTGAGCTAAGCTTTGGGACAACCATGCTAAGATTCCCTGATTCTGTTTCTCACTGCACCTTTGTATCCTCTTTGCTTTTTTAGAAGAGGTGGTGGGCCCTCCTTATTCCTTTCCAGTAGAGCGGGATATTGGTTGAAAGGAAAGAGGGTGAGGTGTATAGAAAGCACAATCAGTGGAAGTGAGACTTAGCATATTTTCAGACGTTACGAGATCACAGTGAACCACAGTCAATTCCCTGTGGTGGCTGTGACCACGTAACGTCTGATGGGGGTAACAAATGTTCCCCCCCCCCCGATGTTACCACGGTGGGGAATCACTTTCGCCACGCAAGCGGACGAAGTGACAGGACCATGCGGCCACACGTTGCGCCGCACGGCCCCTCCCCGATTCCCCGCCGGGATCCCTCGGCACATCTGTTAGGGCGTTATGGGGTCATCCCAGCAGGGGATCAATGTATTGATTTCGTGACGGGGCCAACCGGCCCCGTCACATCTGAAAATACCCTTAAATACACAACCTCCTGGGTTGCCGCTTAGGAGCATTACCTCAGGCTCCTGTAGATTTGTGGCTGGCAGTAACTCAAGCCAAATGTTCTACATGGGGTTGATGTGGCCATCAGAGATCGGAATAGGGTTGCCACCTTTTGTGATTTGATATCAAAACACCCGTAGGCCAAAATGAGAGTGTCAGGGTCAAACTGTGAGAAATAGTAACCCGGAGGGGGAGGGGGGAGGAGATAACTCCCCCCCCCCCGGTCCAATATTTATGCCCATATTACAAGTGTGTTATGTGCCATAATTTTGCTGATTAATGAATTCAGCTTCTGAATAGAAATGAGGTTTGGTTTTAAACTAGATAAATATCCAGAATGGTTGTTTTCTCCTTGCCATTTTATTTATTTTTAAATCAAGGAATATCTGCCTACCAGAATAAATAAATTGAACAAGGGGCAAAAAAATTATATAGCTGGGAAAACCTGAAAAGGAGAGCAGGAAGCTGAAACGATACTGCAGCCCCGATCTCCTAAAAGTGTTTTGGAAGGAAGGACGATAAAATTCTCGATTCAATTACTTAAGTGCTATTGTCAGGAAAAATCAGACGAGTTGGAAAACAAAATTATCCCTTTTTGTGGGCAGCCCATTTATTAGTGACATGCCATTTGGCTGTCTTGAATTATACACTAAAGATGCATATAAAGGACTCAAATACCAGTAATGGAAATTAATTAATTCACTGGAGATTCAGGTGGCAGAAAGCCAGCACGTTTCTTATGTAATTCACAAAAAAGGGGATAGTAAGTTACCTGTGTCTTGAAAATAATTCTGATTGAGGGCGACCAGCAGGGGCAAGGAAAACACCTGGGTGTCAGGAAACCTATTTTTCTGCAGAAGCAGCACGGCAATATAACCATGTAGTTAAAGAGCACTTTTTGAAGCTCGGTCTATTCTAATGTGTCCCAACTTGAACATTCAAAACTTAAGCTGTCCAAATTCAGTACTCATTTGAAAAGTATTGGCCATACTCTATGTGTACTCTCTCTCCAGAAGCATGCTTTTCTTTGCCTGAGTTAGGAATTTTAATGATTTAAGTGAGTTAAATGAGTTTGCTAATTTCAGATTATTTTTTGGTTCATGTGTAATTTTAAACCTACCCTTCGGGAGTATAGGTTGTCAGACATCCTCACATTTGTGGTTCTCCATCCCCTGCTTAAGAAACCATCTTTGAATGCTGACTCACCGGCCAGCTATCTCCCTGTCTCTACCCTTTCCATTTTAGGGAAGGTTATTGAACGGGTAGGGTAGTTGCCCAGCAGCTTTAGGCTCATCTCGATGCTATTGAATTCCTGGACCCATTTAAGTCAGGTTTTCATCCTGGGTATAGCATGGAGATATATAGCTGGGTATAGCTTGTTGCCTTGGTTGATGATCAATGTCTGGAGATCATCAAGTGGAATTGTGCCCTGTTAAACTTGTTAGACCTTTCAGCAGCCTTTGATATAGTTGATCATGGAGTGTTGTTGATGCAAACGTGGAGTGCTGTTGATGCAACTGTGGGACCTGGCAGGGATGTGCGGGACTCCTCTTGAGTGGCTCCATTCATTCCTGTTGTGGAGGTTCTAGCGGATGATGATGGGAGATTGCTTGTTAATGAACAAGAGGGGTTTCCTCCTGTCTCCCCTCTTGTTCAACATGTATCTGAGACCACTGGGCAAGATCATTCAGAGGTTTGGAATGAGGTTCCATCCGTATGCTGATGACACCCAGATCTACCTTTCTTTTTCATTCAACCCAGGTCCTGCAGTCTCGGTGCTTATGCAGTGCTTGGTTTCTTTTGGGGACTGGAGGGTGAGCCAATTGAAGCTGAATCCAGACAAAACTTAAGCTATCATGGTTGGTTGATCCTTGTGACTTGGAAGGAATTGGGACCCATGTTATTGACAAGGTCTGGCCCCCTCTGGCTACTCAGGTTTGCAGCCTTGGAGTGCTTCTGGACCCTTTGCTGTGCCTGGAACATCAGGTTGTGGCCAGGAGTGCTTTTCACGAACTCCATCTGGTGAGGAGGTTGTGTCCCTTTCTTTCTGATTCCAAATTGGCTACCATCATCCATGCTTCCATCACCTCGAGGCTAGACTACTGCAATGCACTCTATGTGGGGCCGCCCTTGCAGACTGTCCGAAAAATGTATCTGGTGCAGAATGAGGCAGCCCAGCTTCTTTCAAGAGTGGGTCACTATCAGCATGTTACACCTGTGCTCTATAGTCTGCACTGGCTTCCTATGGCTTTCGAGGCACAATTCAAGGTGCTGGTGCTGATCTTTTAAAGCCCTAACAGCCTGGGCCACACACAGTTGAGAAACCACCTTTCCTTCCATGCTCCATTGCGACCCCTGTGGTTGGCCAGGAGCACTCTTTTACAGGTGCCACCTGCCAATCTTGTTCGTATGACAAGGGCCTGCAGAGAGATGTTCTTGGTTGCTGTTCCTATGTTATGGCACTCCTTTCCCTTGGAGGTCTGTCACAGTCTCAGCAGTGTAAAAGATTTCTCTTTAGCAAAGTATTTGACAGGTGGGGTTAGGGGTTGAAGTGGAAGGGTTTAGGGGTGAGGGTGGGGTTTTTAATGAAGTTTTAATGAAGTTAAATCCCTTCTGCGATCTGCAGGCCATTGTGCTGCAGGACTTTGCCTCCTCGCTGTCTCCTCTTCTCGCCTCAGTCTTCTCCTCCTCCTTCTCCGATTCTGCCATCTCCACCTTCAACTCCTCTCTCACCTCCACCCTCGACTCCATTGCCCCCTTCTCCTCCCGCCCAGCTCGCTCCCGTAACCCTCGCCCTTGGCTCACCCCCATCATTCGCCATCTCCGCTTCTACACCTGGACTGTGGAACGCCTCTGGCGCAAATCCCACTACCATGTCGACTTCCTCCACTTCAAATTCTGCCTCTTATTGCTCAAATCTGCTATCTCCCTCGCTAGACAGCAGTACTATGCCTCCTGCATTGAGTCCTGCTCCCAGGACCGTCGCTGCCTGTTTTCCACCTTTGACTCCCTTTTCAACCGCCCCTGTCCTCCTCCTCCCTCTTCTCTCGCCGTTCAGGATCTTGCTCTCTTTTTCACCTCTAAGATTGACAAGATCTGCCTGGATATCACTTCCAAGTCCTCTCCCACTGATACACGAGGCTGGGCTACTGCAATGCGCGATACGTGGGGCTGCCCTTGTTCCTAGTTCAGAGGCTGCAGCTAGTGCACAATGCGGCGGCCCAATTCCGTTTGCGGAGGGGTCGTTGGGAGCACATAACACCTGTGCTCCGGACTCTGCACTGGCTGCCAATAGCGAGCTGAGCCAGGTTCAAGGTTCTGGTATTGATCTATAAGGCCCTTCACGGTCTGGGCCCCTTGTACCTCAGGAACCGCCTTGCCCTCCGTGCCCCAGAGCGACTCCCTCGGTCTTCCGGGGGTGCCTTCTTGGAGGTCCCCCATGTTAAGCGGGGGGCCACAATGGAGAGGGCATTCTCAGTGGCCGGGCTGCGCCTTTGGAATTCCCTCCCGGAGGAAGCTCACCTGGCCCCAAGCCTTTTCATATTCTGGCGAATTTGTAAAACCTGGCTGTTCGGCCAGGCCTTTGGGGAGGGGGGGGTTAGGAGGGGGTTTTATCCCCCTTCACCCTTATTTATTGTATTATTTATCATGTTCCCTGGTCCTGTTTTAATTGTTGTATTTTATGAGTGTTTTAAATATTTTATGGTTGTGGTTTATATATATTTGAGATTGTAAGCCGCCCCGAGCTGTTTCAGGAGGGGCGGGGTATAAATGTAATAAATAAAATAAATAAATAACTCCTCCCCCTCCTCCTACCTACCCCTCTCGGTCGGGGTTCCCCAAGGCTCCGTCCTTGGCCTGCTCCTCTTCTCTATCTACACCCAATCTCTAGGCAAACTCATTGCATCTCATTGTATTGTATAGGCTTCCAATACCACCTATACGCTGATGACACTCAACTCTATCTCTCCACTCCTTCCCTCTCTCCCTCTGTTCAAGCTTGTCTCACCAACTGTCTCTCCAATATCTCCGCCTGGATGTCTCAACGTCAGCTGAAACTGAACATGACGAAAACTGAACTCCTTATCTTCCCTCCCAGTCCTTCCTCTCCCACTTCCCTCTCAATTGCCGTTGACGGGGTCTCCATTCTCCCTGTCCCCCAAACTCGCAGCTTGGGCTTCATCTCCAATTCGCACCTTACCTTCAAACCCTACATTGACTTCGTTGCCAAATCCTGCCGCTTCTCCCTCCACAACATTGCTGCCCTTTTCTGTCTGCCTCCTCTGCCAAAACTCTCATCCACGTCCTAGTCATCTCACGCCTCATCTATTGTAACCTCCTCCTCATTGGCCTTCCCCGCTCCCACCTTTCTTCCCTCATCTCTGTTCAAAACTCTGCTGCCAGGATCATCCATCATCCAAAGCCCGTCGCTTTGACCACGTGTAGCCTCTCCGCTCCTCTCTCTACTGGCTCCCTCTTCCCGAGCGTATTCTGCACAAGCTCCTCGTCTTCACCTACAAAGCCCTTCATAACCTCGCTGCCCCCTCCCTCTCTGCCCTGATCTCCCTCCAAACCCCTGCTCGAGCACTCCACTCCTCCTCCATCCCCTCCCTCACCCTCCCACGCCTCCCCTGCTCCCCCAACCGCCTTCGTCCCTTCTCCCTCACTGCCCTGCATGCCTGGAACTCCCTCCCTGCCCTCATCTGCCTTGCCCCCACCCTCCACACCTTCAAGTCCCTCCTCAAAACTCACCTCTTCAGCTCTGCCCTTCCTAACTCCTGCTAAGCATCTGTTATCTGCAAACTCCCAATTTACTGTAACCAAGCCAAGAACATGTACCTGAGCTCTCGCATCCTCATAAATGTCGCATCCCTTGTCTCTCCCTCTGTTTTCACCTTCCCTGTCTCCCCTCCCCATGTCTTTAGATTGTAAGCTCTCGAGCAGGGACCGTGTCTATCTTATTCTTTGTAAGCGCCAGGTACATCGCTGGTGCTATATAAATGCTTATAATAATAATAATTAATAATGTTTTTCTATGATGTATGTTTTTATTATGTAAGCTGCCCCGAGCCTTAGGAGAAGGGCAGGGTAGAAATTTAAATAAGCAAATAAATTAAGGGTATAATAAAGTGATTCAATTTGACAGTTAAAAAAAAAAAAAAAAAAACACCTCACAAAATACCAACTGTAGCAGGGTGAGCTAATCCTACAAGCATTAATGGGCTTTATTCGCTTGTTCCCAGCTAGCGAAATCTGCCAGAGGAAGCCTAGGGAGGGAGGCCTGAAAGTGGTGGCTGATGGTTAGCTGAGGCTGGAAGAGATCAGCTGACTTCAGTAGGAAATAAAACTCACAGTTTGGGGAGCTGGAGGATTTCCGGGGTAGTTGATCACTGAGAGATGGTGTCGCATCTGGGAAGCTAGACAGAATAGGGAAGAGGAGTGGGTGAAAAGCCTGGCACTAGTCTTTACATTTTGTGTTCTTTAAGATTTCCTTATGTTGGACTAAATACTGTTTTTAAGTGATGACTAGTGGACAATAAATCGGCATCACAAACAGATCTTATACCACAGTGACACGTAAGAGAATCCCTGGCATAGGCTCATTCTCTGCAAATGATTTGCAGGCTTATTCAATTGGGACCTTTTATCACATCTTTCAGATATTTGGTAGAGATGATCATGAAGGTGTGAGATACAGCCCTACTGAATTTCATGTACACTGGTTGGATGACAAAGGTGTTACAGTCAGACATACATTTATAAGTTGATTGCTTATACCACCAGGACCCTTTATCCAATCCTTCTGAATGCTGGCATAGATAGTAAACTTGGGGAGGGGTATAAACTTGCCAAGTTTCATCCATGTTAGATGGGAGACAAAGACGTTATAGCCAGGAATGTATATGCAGATTTTTGCAAAATAACGTCATTCAGCTTCTTATAAAATCTGATTCCTTTGTCCAATCTTTCTGAATTTGGTACAAATAGTACCTTCCATTGAAAGTACAGTCTCTCCAAGTTTCATCCACATATAATGAAAAACAAAAATGTTACAGCCGAAAATGTGTTTTCCATTGAAACCAATGGAAAGCAAAAACGAAAGCAAAAAACAAAACAAAACTTTGAGATTTATGAAAATGAAAGATTTAAATAACGAAAACGAAAAACTAAAACAAATAACAACATGGGTCCCTGGTGCGCACTTCTACAAACTGCCACTTCCTTCTCCTTGCATATGTGGTGAAATCAGTTACCTTTGTTGCCAGATCTGCAGGTTGGTTTCCTGTCCTTCAATGAGATGTCCGACATCACTCATTCCACCTTTCTTTGACTTGTCTCCAAGTGGCTTTTGACTTTCTTTATCAGTGTCAAAGTGTGTGAGTAACAAGAAGCAAGATACACATGTTCTACAACTTCTGTTTCAGGCAAAGCGGAATCCTTCCTCAGATACATTGTTTTAGTCCAGGGGGTAGGGAACGTTTTCTCTCTCAGGACCTACTTTGAAAACTATTACAAGCTCCAAGAGCTGCATAGAAGTTGGGGGCAGGGGTGTTTAAGGGGAGCACTCAGGAACAGCAGAGTCCAGATCTGTGCAGTGAATCAGTCCCCTATCTTTATGTGCCTCCCCTTACTTCTGCTCCCTTACCCTGAACTCATTCTTTCAATGCTTGGGGTAGGAACTGGATCCAGGGGCTTGATTCAGGAACTGGGAAGGGGCCAAATAAAAGCTATCTGTGGGCTTCATTTGTCCTGGGCCTGGGTTTCCCCACTCCTACTTTAGTCTCTTGAATGACATCAAGCCCAACTGATTCTTTTTACAGTTTCACTTTCTTGGTCACTACATGGAACCATTTTTCCAAAGTGAGCATAGTCTTCCACTTTTTATTATTATTTAATTATTATTATTATTTTATTATTATTATAAGCATTTATATAGTGCCAGCGATGTACCTGGCGCTTACAAAGAATAAGATAGACATGGTCCCTACTCGAGATCTTACAATCTAAAGACGAGGAGGGGAGACAGGGAAGAGGGAAACAGGGCGAGACAAGGGATGCGACATTCATGAGGATGCGAGAGCTCAGGTACACGTTCTTGGCTTGGTTACAGTAAATAGGGAGTTTGCAGATAACAGGTGGGGGATAATCCTGGGTGGGGATTGGTTCCCGGTAAAGTGGGGGTGCGGACCTCCAACCCGTGACATTGGCACCCAACGAGAAGGGTTAAGCTCAGCTTGTGAACCAATGTGTAGAAAATAGACGGGAATCCTCTATTTTCTATTACAGAACACACACCTCCCAATCCTCTAATAATAATTCAAGGCAGTGCTTTAACTGTAAGCAAGCAGGGCATATGGTACGAGACTGCCCCCCAAAAAGGGAGTTTCGAGCTTAACCCCACGTTGGGTGCCAATGTCACAGGTTGGAGGTCCACACCCCCACTTTACCGGGTTTGAGTGACTCAGTTTCCCTCGCATACAGCCCACTTGAATCAGTTTTTCTCTCTGGCCGATTCAAGCCTGCCGCAGAGACAACCCCTTTGTCACCCAAGGGCCCAATCCTTCCCGTTTACAGACTCTTTATCTCTGGGTTCGCAAGAGCTTGAAAGCCCTTGTTGCTCACTTGTGTTCCAATGTTAGACACAAACACTTCTTCATAAAGATAAGAAGTTAGTTTATAAGATAGTTGATACAGAGTGGTACTAGAAATCAAAGGTAAATATAACGCATTCCTGATCTATACTGGTTGAGTTCCTAAATAAGCATTTTACCCTACAAAGGTCCATAAGTTCTGGTTCCTCAGTCATAGGTATAGAATGACGGGGCACTGATTTCTTAGTTGGTAGAAAGCAAAAGCATGCCTCTCAGTCCATGGCTCGGCTCAGCCCTCCTGGCTGCAAGATGTTGAGTGAGTTTCTGATAGTCACTGGGGTACAACTCCTTATATCCCCAGGAGAAAACCCCACGTATCTTCTCGAGACTTCTAGAATTCCCTTTGTTGTCTTTATCAGCTTTCTGTGTCTCTTGCACGTAGGCAATGGCTGCCTGCATTCGCATTTTAAATGTCTCTGGCCATCCGTCTGGGGCGAATCCACAAGCTGTCTTTCCATTTCTTGGAGCTTGGTCAAGTGTCACAGTCTTGATTTGAGTTTTACAGTTCTTAATTGTAACATTACATACATGTGGAACCTTTTGCTTTACATATTTACTAGACTTGTAGTCTACATGTAGGCCAGTATCACACGTGTGTGACCCTATGTTNAGGTGTTACAGTCAGACATACATTTATAAGTTGATTGCTTATACCACCAGGACCCTTTATCCAATCCTTCTGAATGCTGGCATAGATAGTAAACTTGGGGAGGGGTATAAACTTGCCAAGTTTCATCCATGTTAGATGGGAGACAAAGACGTTATAGCCAGGAATGTATATGCAGATTTTTGCAAAATAACGTCATTCAGCTTCTTATAAAATCTGATTCCTTTGTCCAATCTTTCTGAATTTGGTACAAATAGTACCTTCCATTGAAAGTACAGTCTCTCCAAGTTTCATCCACATATAATGAAAAACAAAAATGTTACAGCCGAAAATGTGTTTTCCATTGAAACCAATGGAAAGCAAAAACGAAAGCAAAAAACAAAACAAAACTTTGAGATTTATGAAAATGAAAGATTTAAATAACGAAAACGAAAAACTAAAACAAATAACAACATGGGTCCCTGGTGCGCACTTCTACAAACTGCCACTTCCTTCTCCTTGCATATGTGGTGAAATCAGTTACCTTTGTTGCCAGATCTGCAGGTTGGTTTCCTGTCCTTCAATGAGATGTCCGACATCACTCATTCCACCTTTCTTTGACTTGTCTCCAAGTGGCTTTCGACTTTCTTTATCAGTGTCAAAGTGTGTGAGTAACAAGAAGCAAGATACACATGTTCTACAACTTCTGTTTCAGGCAAAGCGGAATCCTTCCTCAGATACATTGTTTTAGTCCAGGGGGTAGGGAACGTTTTCTCTCTCAGGACCTACTTTGAAAACTATTACAAGCTCCAAGAGCTGCATAGAAGTTGGGGGCAGGGGTGTTTAAGGGGAGCACTCAGGAACAGCAGAGTCCAGATCTGTGCAGTGAATCAGTCCCCTATCTTTATGTGCCTCCCCTTACTTCTGCTCCCTTACCCTGAACTCATTCTTTCAATGCTTGGGGTAGGAACTGGATCCAGGGGCTTGATTCAGGAACTGGGAAGGGGCCAAATAAAAGCTATCTGTGGGCTTCATTTGTCCTGGGCCTGGGTTTCCCCACTCCTACTTTAGTCTCTTGAATGACATCAAGCCCAACTGATTCTTTTTACAGTTTCACTTTCTTGGTCACTACATGGAACCATTTTTCCAAAGTGAGCATAGTCTTCCACTTTTTATTATTATTTAATTATTATTATTATTTTATTATTATTATAAGCATTTATATAGTGCCAGCGATGTACCTGGCGCTTACAAAGAATAAGATAGACATGGTCCCTACTCGAGATCTTACAATCTAAAGACGAGGAGGGGAGACAGGGAAGAGGGAAACAGGGCGAGACAAGGGATGCGACATTCATGAGGATGCGAGAGCTCAGGTACACGTTCTTGGCTTGGTTACAGTAAATAGGGAGTTTGCAGATAACAGGTGGGGGATAATCCTGGGTGGGGATTGGTTCCCGGTAAAGTGGGGGTGCGGACCTCCAACCCGTGACATTGGCACCCAACGAGAAGGGTTAAGCTCAGCTTGTGAACCAATGTGTAGAAAATAGACGGGAATCCTCTATTTTCTATTACAGAACACACACCTCCCAATCCTCTAATAATAATTCAAGGCAGTGCTTTAACTGTAAGCAAGCAGGGCATATGGTACGAGACTGCCCCCCAAAAAGGGAGTTTCGAGCTTAACCCCACGTTGGGTGCCAATGTCACAGGTTGGAGGTCCACACCCCCACTTTACCGGGTTTGAGTGACTCAGTTTCCCTCGCATACAGCCCACTTGAATCAGTTTTTCTCTCTGGCCGATTCAAGCCTGCCGCAGAGACAACCCCTTTGTCACCCAAGGGCCCAATCCTTCCCGTTTACAGACTCTTTATCTCTGGGTTCGCAAGAGCTTGAAAGCCCTTGTTGCTCACTTGTGTTCCAATGTTAGACACAAACACTTCTTCATAAAGATAAGAAGTTAGTTTATAAGATAGTTGATACAGAGTGGTACTAGAAATCAAAGGTAAATATAACGCATTCCTGATCTATACTGGTTGAGTTCCTAAATAAGCATTTTACCCTACAAAGGTCCATAAGTTCTGGTTCCTCAGTCATAGGTATAGAATGACGGGGCACTGATTTCTTAGTTGGTAGAAAGCAAAAGCATGCCTCTCAGTCCATGGCTCGGCTCAGCCCTCCTGGCTGCAAGATGTTGAGTGAGTTTCTGATAGTCACTGGGGTACAACTCCTTATATCCCCAGGAGAAAACCCCACGTATCTTCTCGAGACTTCTAGAATTCCCTTTGTTGTCTTTATCAGCTTTCTGTGTCTCTTGCACGTAGGCAATGGCTGCCTGCATTCGCATTTTAAATGTCTCTGGCCATCCGTCTGGGGCGAATCCACAAGCTGTCTTTCCATTTCTTGGAGCTTGGTCAAGTGTCACAGTCTTGATTTGAGTTTTACAGTTCTTAATTGTAACATTACATACATGTGGAACCTTTTGCTTTACATATTTACTAGACTTGTAGTCTACATGTAGGCCAGTATCACACGTGTGTGACCCTCTGTTCCTCCGTGACACCCTTGCCTACTCCTTTCCCAATCTGTGGATGCAGATTTGTAGAGCCTAGGCCATTTAGAGCTTTAGAGGTCAAAACCAGCACCTTGAATCCTGCCTGGAGCAGTATTGGCAATTGCCTACGTTAATGTCTCCCACATAGACAATGTAACATGCGATTCTTGAGACCAAGGTTGCTCTGTGTAGATTGGGAAGGAGCTGCTATCGCTGTGGAACAGCTGTTTAGCAGCAAACACTCTTGCCTTTGAATAGCTGACCCCCAATGTCAGCATCTGTTTCCTTATCCATCCTCAGCTGCTCCAGCCACCAAGAGCCCCGAGCTACTGCTAGCGGGGCTGTTGGCTGACACCAACCCCAGTCTTTCCCCAGCCCTGACTGAAAAAGAGACTGCTGCAGCTTCAGGCATACCATGAATGTGTTCGGCTGACAGCCTGGTCTGCCCATCAGCTGGGAAGAAAACAGGACTACTACAGTGAACCAGGAGATGCTTGACACATCATGGCACATGTGGAGTGCCATTACAGGATTTTATATGCACTCGCTGTGGTCATGGAGCATGCGCGAAAGCCCCCTCAGTCTGTTGGTGATATCCTTCAGCAGCAACAGCAGCAGCTTCTGTTTCCAAGACAGCAGACTTCTTGGCATCCAGTTCCTGACTGCCATCTTTTTTTTTTTAAAGCAACACCATAATTACCCTTTTCCATGTGACTGAAATTTTCTAGACTCTCTGGGTATTTTCAGACGTTACGAGATCACGGTGAACTACGGTGAATACCCACCTGTAGTCACCGTGTCTCGAACGTCTGTTTGGCGGCCGCCAGATGTTCGCCACGGTGAATACCCACATGGGGTCAATTTGAACCACGCTTCCCGGGCTAGCCGGGGGAATGTCCCGGGAAGCGTGGTCAAAAAGATCCCCAGCGGGGACCAAGAAAAAGTCACGTCTGGCCGGTTGCCACGGCCCGGGATCCCCGGCGGGATCCCGGGCCATGGCGCTTCCGGCCCGACGCGGCGGCCGCAGTGGTCCCGCTGCCCGCCCATCTCCCTGGAGGGCGGGCGGCGGGGTGCGTGGAGGGGGTGGGGCCGTGCGGCCGCACGTTGCGCCGCGCGGCCCTGCCCCCTCCCACATTCCCCGCCGGGATCCCCCCGGCACGGCTGATATGGCGTGACGGGGTGACCCCGGCGGGCAATGAAAGGGTTGTTTTCAGTACGGGGCCAAGCGGCCCCGTAACATCTGAAAATACCCTCTGACGTATTGAACTATCTGACAAGCTCTAGCAGTAATGCTAATCTCATAGAACTGAACGTTACAGACAATCTTCCCTTTCTCATGGAATCAACTGTAAAACGTCTAGCATCCTGACATCCTCTTCATCAGGGTTAATTGGCAAAGCTACTGCTTCCTGTAGTGCAATATTTTATTTGTATCATGTATTGGCTTGCAAATGGGTCTGGCTACATGTCTAAACATGGGAAAGGCATCAGTAATCTGGGGAAATTCCCTGTGTTTGCGCTTACCCTATAGTCAGTGTAATGTGTGAGCTGTTCCCCAGCAGCACAATAATGTGTGAACTGTTCCTCGGCAATTCCCCAATCTTTCATCGTTTTTTAGTAGGGCCCCTTGCGGGAGCACCAGGAAAGACTGCCATTTAGGAAGGGACAGTGCATGCCAGGAAGGCAAAGTGGCAGTGCTTCGTGTTCTGTTGCACCTATTAGAATTACAACTGAAAGCATTAGTCAGTTAATCTAATTAATTGATTAATGTGTTGATCTCAGATAAAAATAAGTTCCAGTTAGAGTCTACCACACCAGGAGTTGAAAGAAGCCAGAACAGCATAAACCTCAGTGGGGCCTGAAGGGAGTCTCCACCAGGTACAATTGGTCCCAGCCCATTTCTCTGCTAGCTCCCTCCCATCCCCGAGGATCTGTCCTCACAATCCTGAGCAAACTCCAGTATGGGGGTTTCCATCCTTTGGTCCCAGCAGCTCCTGTGGCCTCTAGGTCTCTGCCCTACCCCTTCCCAAGCATTCTGAGATCCTGAGATGTAACTGTGAGTCTGGAGATCTTTAGGTGTGGTCACAATGCTGGAAATGGGATGCTTTTTAAATCCTGAGATGTAACTGTGAATTTGGGGATTCATGGGCCTTGAAATTCCCCCCTAACACACACACACACGCAGCAGAGGGCAAGAATACTGCTTCAGAAGGCACTTCTGTAAAAGCAGTATCCCTTTTGTGCCAGTCATTGATGCAAGAACAGAAACAGAGAGACTGTTTCCCTGAATATCTGCTGCCTCAGGCACCTTATTTGTAACTGCAGTGTGCTAGTCAGAGCAGAGCACGCCCAGCCACGCCTCTTGGAGTACTCACTCACGTCCAAGAGTAACAAACGTAGCTCTGTGTGTGTGTGTGTGTGTATAGATACGTGGCATCTCTCTGTGTAATAATAATTTGCGGAGGCAGATGATGAATTGCAGCACGCTCTACATACTCCCAACATTCCAAACCTTTGAAATTGTGGGAGGAACTGAGGAAAATATTTCCTCCTTTTGTTCTCTGCTGTGAATATCTCTACACAGAGTGATACTAGTCCACCTCCTGGCGTCAATACTGGCCACCACAACAGGACAACTGCCCAGTGCCTGTCACCTAGCTTCCGTGCCTGTCTCCAGCAGGGCTATGTCCTTGCCATTCTCAGAGAACCAGCAGGGGCACAGTCTGGCTTAAGGACAGAGGCAGAGGCTTTGCTGTTTGCCTGTCCTATACTCTAGCCTCCTCTGCTTCTGTTCCTGGCTACTTGATGAGTTCTGGCCAATTGGGATACCAGGTGCTGTTCTTGGCTTGGCCCATCCTTTTCCATCTTTTGGACAAGCAGGATGTGGCAGGGCTAAGGGCTACCCAGAGGCTCCTGGAGCACACTGCTACATGGATCCCCCTTCAGGACTGATCTTAAAATAGGTGGTGCAGGGCACGAGGGTACGTTGCCCACAGGAGCCTTGGGCCCTCAAAAACCTGCCTGGGACTCTCATCGTAGAATTCACACACTTGCTCTACAGAAAACATGACAGGTTTGAGGTCCAGCAGTCTCCTCTTGCAGGCCCTTCTACTCTTCCCCTAGCTGCCTTCTTTGGAGCTTCGTGAGCTGACACTGTGCTTCTGTTTTCCATAGCTCTCTTTAACGGATACCTGTGCCTGCACTACTTGGCACATTTGTCTGAAGTGACTTCTGTTCCTGGGGCTGATGAGCCTCTCTTATATTGCATGGTGTTGTAATGCTTCAAGCATCTCCTTCATCACAACGGTGCGATGCACATTGTTTCATCTTTAGCTACATGTGTTTGAAGAGAAAGAAATCTCATTAAGACCCTGTGTCCACAGTTTGTGTATTTTAATTTTTGTATCGTGAGAGCTTCTTAGGACTTAGGTGAATTTAGTGGACTTGAACACATGATTAAAGTTACACGTATCCTCACCTCCTTTACTGAACTGGAGCCTGAGTGTGAGAAACAGATAATTACAGAAGAATACCATTTAAGATGCAGCGATGTGTGGGGGATGCACACATGAAACTGAGGGACAATTTGGAACACATCTTTGGGGTTTACATTTTCAAAAGTGCCTAGTGATTTTTGCATGCCTAATTTGTGGGTGTCCATCATGAAAGGCTTTGAAGAGGCCTGATGTAAAGAAATGGCTGAGTAGCTCATCCACCCTCTCAAAATTAAGGCTCTTTTCAGAGGCCTCAGTTGGACACTGAAAATCATTAGTTCCATCTGAAAATCTTGGCCTTATTTTGGCTGTCTGTGAACCATGAATGTATAGCAGGATAAAAATGTGTGCATTTTTGTAGATTGGACATATTGGGACAGTTTTGTATAGAGAATTCTGGTACAGTCCAGGGAATTTTACTTGATCAGGAGTGGAGAACCTTTTCCTCCCATGGACAACTTTAAAAATTAGTATAAGTACCATGGATAGGGTGGCCATACTTCCCCTTTAAAAGAGGATGCTTATGAAAAATACATGGTGCAGGGTTGCACTGGAGCCAATACAGCCCTGCAACATGCATTTTTCATAAGTGTCCTCTTTTAAAGGGGAAGCATGGCCACCCTAACCACAGATCAGATAGGAGTTGGGGTGCAGGTGCTTAAGGAGTGTGCTAAGGATGTGGGAAGGAAGGGGAGGAGACGTGTGTGGCGGCGCCCACGCTTGTTTTCCAAAAGACCTGGCAGCCCAATTTACACGTGATGACGCCGCCGAATATACGCATGCGCTGGCGATGCGCATCCATTTCCGGCTGCAAACTGACCGGGTCGGCGATCGAGGCCGGTCATACGCAGCCAGAAATGGATGTGCATCGCGACGCATGCGCGTATTCCGCGGCGGCATCACGTGTAAATCGGGCTGCCGGGTCTTTTGGAAAACAAGCACGGGCACCGCTGCGCACGTCTAAAAACGGCCTATGACATGGAGCCGTCCCCCTGTTCTTGGGTGCCTTTAGATGGACACCTGCTCCGCTGCTGCTCCGTGTAAAAGGCGGTCCACGCCGGGGTGCGGCAGAGCAGTTGCTGCCTGCTGCAGGCCAACTCTCTTCATGGTGCTCCTGAATATCCTGGAGCACCCCGAGCAGAGCCAGCCACTCAAACCCTGAGCACCGGCTCGGTGAAGAACAGCGGTCCATCCAATGGATGGACGGCCACCGCAGCTTCATTCCCGGCTGTGGGTTGCCTCAGCAACACCCGTAGAGCTGTGGGTGGCAGCCTAGAGCTGCTGCCGATCCACCCGCAGCTCTATGGCAAGCGGGGAGGAAGGCACAAGCGGACTGCGGGCAGCAGCAGGTTCTGTGTTAAGCCGCTGCCGAAGCAGACCCAGGGGTGACCATCCCGGGGTCTGTCTAAAAGCACCCATTGAATTCATGCCCCCTGCACCTCTCTCCCTTTCCCTGAGCTCACTCTTGCAGGATTTAATGGAGACTGAATACACAGTTTAAATCCAAGAACTGGAAAGGGGCCAGATTAAAAAACAGTCATGGGCCAGGATTGACCCCCAGGCCAGAGGTTCTCCACTCCTCGACTAGATGAGGCTCTTTCTAGTCCTTCTGGGATTCAGTTGCTGCTATCTACATTCCCAAATGTATTGAATAATTGTAATTTAGTTTGGACTGTTAACCTGTCTGCTGCTGACATTATTTTCGTAAACATTTCCTTATGTTAAGTAGGTGTTTGTGCTCTGATGGAATGATATTAAACAACAGACCTTTTCCTCCTCAACTTTTGCTCAATTGAGTCATTTGACTTTTTTTTTTTAAATGGCAAGGAATAGATTTTTGTTGAAATTTGTCTCACGCTGCAGCAATTTGCGAATTAAATGAGCCCTTGATGAAGTTTCAATTTCAGAGTGTTTGGTTTGGTTTTCAGTGCTGTTGTGCTTTTTAAAGAGCATTTTCAAACACGTCTAAGCTAATCAGCAGAGTGTATTTCCCCAGGCTTTGTACATGTAAATACTGATGGGCACGTTCTGTTTATGATATTACTAAGGACTGAACTCTGTTGTTAGGCATGGATAGAACCCAGGAACACTATGCCTTTGATCTCAGAAAGCTGTCATTGTGTCAAAGTTAGGGGGGAAAAACCCTTCGTTTACACCCTTTTGCACAAATATGCACTTTTAAGCAGACTTGGGACTCTGACAAAAAGGGGAAGAAATGACAATTCTTCTCTAGTTTTGTCCAGACAAGTATGAGAAGAGGCGTATTGATTTTCCTGACAAGTTTTTTTTTTCCCCTCCTCAACTTTTGTTCAATGAACTCATTTGACTTTTAAAAAAAACAAACAAAAAAACAGTATTGTCAAAGGCAAAAATCTAGTCCAGATAGGTGGGCTGGTGCAATTACAGCCCATTCATCATAGCCCTGGCGTGAATCACTCTTCTTATGAATGAAATCCATAAAAAAAAAAGAGCTTGTTGGTGTCACCTCCTCACACCCCACAAACATTTCATGAATGATTTTTAATAAGATGCTGTTGTTTTGTTTCTGAATGAAATTCTGAGACAAAGAGGACTTTGTACCAAAGTTTTAACAGCTATTTCATTCACATTCTTACTCTTCTACAAACTGCTGCTAGAGTGTGCGTCCAACACAGAAAGCACAGTCCAGAAGCAAACTGCTTTTTCCGAGTCACATTCAGAACTAAATATGGCCTTGATCCTGTATGGAAAAGAGGAGAGACGCAAGGTCTATGCTCCCGAACTCCAGGAAACCAAAACCCTGCTGAGCAAGGTCACTGAATAACCCAGGTTCTGCCACAGCCATGCCTTGTTACAGCCAATGACTATAGCATCTTTTCCCTGCTCCACCAGCGCATGGTGGCAGTACAGCCACTGTATGACGCACATTCTCCCTCAACGGTGGATGCTATGTAGCTCTCTTTTTCTTCAGTTTTATATAGGTACATGTTTTCGGGGTGGGGGGTCCATAAAAAGAGGCAGGGGGACTATCTTTACCTCTATCGAGGTAGCACCCCCAAATCAGAGATGGGCTCAGTCTCTACAAAAAAGGTGGGGAACCGTCTGTGGCTGTCTCCCTCTCCTCCCCAGTTTTTCCCAGACCAGTCATGCAAAGGCAGACTTAGGTTGTCATGTCCTGAGCTCTTTATTTGTACTGGGCCAGATTCTCAGCTGCTACATTGTTCTGTTCAAGTCATTAGCAGTGGCCCACTGACTTGAATGTTACTTAAGGACTGAACAAAACTGACTGCAGGCCTTGGCTTTCAGCCCTTTTATGTTTCATTATGACTTGGCTTCATCACCTACTGTCTTCAGAGATACTAATGCTCCTGCAGTCAAAAGCGCTGCCACTCCTTAGGCTAAGGGCTTCCATTCCACAATGTCACCAGTCATTCTTATAGTCTTTGTCCAGAGGTCAGCAATGAGAAATGATTTCCCACTTTCTACTAAACTGGCATCGCCCCAGAGATTTGTTCTGCACATTGATATATTTATGTGAGGTAAAGAAATGCCCCCCTGCAGAACTGCATTAAACTCTTCTGTGTCTCCATTCTTTTATACTAGACCTAAAGACTACAGTGCAATTGGACCCCTGCTACATCTGCTCCTAATCCATGGGATAGTAGTAATTTGTTTGAAGGAATTAGAGACTCCCAGGAAGTAACCTGAACAATAATGTTCTCTTCCTTCCTTTCCTTCAAGCAGCTGCTGCTGCTTGTCAGACAGAATGACACTCGGTGCCCCTGTCGATTGCCTGTGGCAATTAGTATCTTGAAATGGCCAATATGTTAGAGTTCAGGATTTCCAGGAGAATAGTGCTGGTAGTGTGTGCTCCCAGATGGATAACTGGGATGGCAAATGCCAAGGTCATTCATTTATCATGGAGCTTGAGAGTATTATATCCACTTACATCTCACCTGAGTACAAGGGAGAACCGGAATACCATTGGTAATCACTGATGGATCTTAATTGTATTGAGACACATTTGCTAACAATACTGAGGAGTTCCCTGTGCATCTGGTTAATGCGCTGTATTGTCCCATTTAATGTGGTAGGGCCTGCAGTCTGTTTTTATGCGTTCAGTTCTTGCATGAGCCAAATAGTTAATTTTGCCATTTTGGGGGTTTTATTGCTCCTTTAATTTAAAAAGGGAGGGCAGTTGTGAGAATTTCCTATTCCTGAATTCAGAGACAGAAAGCACTCCTATCCTTCCACTAAACAAGAAGCAGAGGCTACAGTCTCAGGCTGGTATCAACTGGTGGGCCAGATGCTATCATCCCTCATTGAAGACAAGTGAGAGCAGAATGAAGGGGGTTGGCACTGGTGAATCATGGCGTAGTCTTTCCCAACTAATTAGTTTAAAATGTTGGCGAGATATCTTAAAATGAAAAACTGTAAATCATTTTTACCAAAACTTGAAAGATTTTAGTGAAAAAATCAAAGCATTGCATCAAAAGCTGTTCTGAAAATATTCCCGTAGGGAGAAATTTGAAATAAAAATTATGTTTCAGAATTTCCAAAATGAAATAACTGTTTGCAACTAGTCTTGCCATACAGCACAACTCTTTGATGCCTTTGCCTGCTATACAGTAGATGGGGGGGGAGGATTGCAAATTTTAATGCGAGTGGCTGAGTACTAGTATGAGATAGAGACAAAGTAGATCAGACGATTCCTTTTACTGGATTAACTTTTGTTGGCAAAAGTATGCAAGCTTTCATGCCACATGGGCCCTTCCTTCAGGCACATTAAAGGTCAGAGCTATATTTACATGCCTGAAGAAGGGCTCTGTGTGCTTTAAAAGCATGCATACTTTCACTAACAGTCCAATAAAAGATACCATCTGAACTACTTTGGGCGTTTTCAGACAAAACACTCTCCACCCACTACCCACCCACTATACATGTTGCAGGGCTGCAGTGTTGCCCTATGGGTGCCCTGTAACTTGTATAGTGGGTGGAGAGTGTCTTGTTTGAAAATGCCCTTTGTCCCCGGGTGAAAACAGACATGACACCAACCACCCTTTAACCACCCTTGGTGGTTATTTATGCATGTTGCAGGGCTGTATTGGTGCCCTATGCAGCCCTGCAACATGCATAAACAACCACCAAGGGTGATTAAAGGGTGGTTAGCGTCATGTCTGTTTTCACCCTCCATCTCATACTTTAAGGACCAACACAGCAACCACCCTCTCTCTGGGTACTAGTAGGCACTTCTGGAATCTGGCCATTTCATCCAGTATGGGCATGATGCGGGATAATGAATATGTAGCTTGGGAATTTTAGAGAAGTCCCCACAGAATAATAGTCCACAGGAAATAATTGCAGCTCCACCTTCTTTTCTTTTACTTTAAACAATTTCTGTAGTATTTTCTTACTTCCCCAAACCTGTTTCCAAGAATAAATTCAATTGGGGGGAGGGGGGAGGAAGCCTTGTGCAAACTTGTATTGCCTGCCACATTCATCTGAAAGGCATGAGTCAGGTCCCCAGAAACTTAAAAAATTACCATTAAGCACTCAAACTAATGAAAACTGGTTTTGTAAGAGGAACAGTGTAAATCAGTGGGGATTTGAGGGTATCTCCCCTACAGAATTCGAGGGCCCTACTTATATTTGGGCCTTCCACTCCTCTCCCAAATTTGGTTGAAACTCACCAAATTGTAGGCTCAATAGTTATGAAGGGGGTGATCATATGTACAGAAAAAGGGTGACTTCTTTCTATAGAAAAATAAGCTGAAGAGATGCAATGAGGATTCTTTATTTGACTTTTGGTGTTCGAGCCTTTAGAGTTCATATTTCCAAAACTTTCTCTGCTCCACTAAAGGCAGGCTAGAAACGTCCTTACTTTAAATGTAAACTGGATTGTCATGTACAAGGACTTCAGAAGCTGAAGCCTAAAGAATAAACACCGAGTTTTGTAAAAGTTTCCCCAAAGGGACTTTTCTTTCCATAGCTTTTGTCAACGCATTCCATGAAAACGGGTTTCATTAAGTTCCTTCCCACCTAGAGTGAGTCTAGGGGCCCAGAGATGGAGCTGTCGTGTCTCTCCCCTCTCCCCCACCCCCCGACATGGCATCGCCATCTTTGGAGCAGGATGACATTATGATGCTCTTCAGAGGGTGGAGCCTTGGCAAAAAAGAGCAGAAAGTCCCTTTGCCCTGCCCCTTTCTGGTGTAGCCACACTCCTTAGAGTCCCATGATGCTATGGAGCTACAGTATAGCAGGTCCGTACTGAAGTCCAGGAGGGGAGGGGGGAATGAACCCCCCAGCACCCATGAGCCCAGTATCCTGACACCACTGGACCCACACCTACTATTTTTACTATTAGTAAAGCCAGAGCTGGAGGAGGAGCAGCAGGGAGGTTGGATTCTGCTTCTGTTGGGGAGATTCAGGCCTCTGCTTCAAACAACTGGGGATCCAGTCCCCTCAGCCGGTGGCTAGTGATGCCACTGCCTATGCAGCATTTCATGCAGGAGTAACATTTTTAAATTTTATTTTACAAAAGACTTCTATCCCTCACCCTCCTGCACCTCAGCACCTGGAACCTTTCACTTCACTGGAACAGATCCTGGATATTTATCTTTAAAGAACACGGTTAAGAAGACACTACTGCTTTTATAATAAATGTTAAATGGAAATCAGGGTAATTCATGTTTTTGTTTAATCATCCACAAATACTGGGTAGTTATTTTAGGGATGTTTGTCAGGTATTGGGGCTTTACTTTTTGCTTATTTTTTGCAGAACCTTAATGGAAAATTTTGGTAGTAAGAAGTCAGTTCAAACTGTCATAAAGACTCAGACATGTGCAAACTGATAAAGGAGGGATGGGGGAAAGGAAGGGCAAATTGTGTCTTGTCCCTTTCAAGAAACAAAAGCTGTACATATTTCTCGTAGAAATCATGTGTCTGCCTACTAGTGCTATAAAAATGATGAGGAGTGGTAGTATATTTGGTGCTAGTTTGAAAGCTTAAATAAATTGGCTCATAGGATTATTATTTTTGTCTGAAGGAAGTAGAGGGCACTATGCTGACATAATTGAACCATTGTTGTCAGACAGGCCCTTCTTGCTCGGAAACATTTGTAACTATGAGAGGAGAGTTCTACATACTGCAAATCATCGTCTGCTCATTCATTTTATATAATATATATTATTATTATTTTATTTATTTATTTATTTATTTATTATTAGCAAGCATTTATATAGCATCAACAACGTACCTGGCGCTTTACAAAGTAATTGAATAGACATGGCCCCTGCCCTAGGGCTTACAATCTGAGACGGGGTTGTGGGGGAGAGATGAAGGAAGGGGAACAGAGGGAGAGACAAGGAGTGTAACATTCACAAACATGTGAGGTCCCAGGTGCACGCACTTGGCTTGGTTACATCAAGAATGATGACTGGTTGGTCCATGTGGTGAGGATATGAGTACACAGACCTCAGGTAACAGATTGTACTGGATGGAGGGTATCAGCAGGAGTTAGGTGAGGGGAGCAAG